>VONZ01001432.1:0-146658 GCA_012976165.1 Labeo catla | reverse complement strand
TGGAGGAGAAAATGAGATGCAGTTTTTCGCTATAGTATAGTACTATATGCTAAAATGCTATAGTAAAAACCTGTTAAACGGTTAACGGTAAGTTCCCCTACTGTATACGGTGAAAAACTGTATTGGACATTGCATGTAATTTTACGGTAGTACACTGTTTTCGGAAGTGGGAAAAAGAACATCAAATTTACAGTGAATAACTGTAAATTGACATTCCCAGAATTCCCTGTATTACATTTTTTTTCTTTAATGTTTATTTTGTTAAAATTACTGTTTCTTCTTAGTTTTTTTTAAATTAATTTTGTACATTAGGGTTGTATGTTACACCTAATGTTGTTAAATTAATGTATATTGCATTATTTGCAGTATTTCAGTGTTACCTTGATGGTGTTTAGTGTTTGTGTGAATGAGACTGTGCACCTACTATATACACTCTTAAAAATAAAGGTGCTTCACGGTGCCATAGAAGAACCTTTTTTGTCTAAAAGGTTCCATAAAGAACTTTTAACATCTGAAGAAATGGTTCTTTTTGGTCAAAGAAGGTTCTTTAGATTATAAAAAGGTAAGAAAGAGATGGTTCTTTAAAGAACCTTTGACTGAATTGTTCTTTGTTGAACCAAAAATGTTTCTTCTATGGCATTGCTGTGAAGAAACATTTAAAGTACCTTTATTGTTAGTATTTAAAAGCTGCTTGTGATGGGCTTTGGTTCATCATGTGACTGATATCAGTGTATTACAAAGGTACAAAACAGATTTCAGTACTTCAGTAGGTTGGTACATTAACATTATATCAGTTAATGAAATTACAGTATATAAATGTAAATGTAAGTTAAAATAGCAAAACCTAAAATGTTGCTACCGTATTTTTCACGGTAAAATTCTGGCAACCACAGTTGCCGTTTTTTTAACATAAATTTTACAGATTTTTATTTTTATTTTTTTACAGCGTACCTATTTGGAACGGGAATACATAGATGACAAACTAACCACGCTTGACCTTTCCAACTTGATTATGTAACGCGCAAAGGTGTGGACGTGCATCGCAGAGCTACTGCAAGACGAGCATTTGTGGTTAAAAAGTATAATTTTTTTTTTTTTTTTTTTTTTAGAAAATGACAGATTGTTTCACTAAATAAGACCCATATTCCTCATCTGGGATTGTGTAGAGCTCTTTGAATCTGCATTGAAACAGCAATTTGGACCTTCAACTCATTGGCTCTCATAGAAGTCCACTATATGGAGAAAAATCCTAGAATGTTTTCCTGAAAAACCTTAATTTCTTTTTGACTTAAGAAAAAAAGACATGAATATCTTGGACGACATGGGGTGAGTAAATTATCAGGAATTATTTTTTTATTTTTTGAAGTGAACCAATTCTTTAATTATAAATCTCATTTGTGTTTTCACATTTTATTCTTATTATTTGTTTATTTTTATTATTTATTTTTATGTGTATTTGTTACAGTACAGTAATGTAAATTCATTTCTAAAATAGTTTCTGTAAACTTTTACATTTCCAGAATTAAAGAAGTAAAAATATGCGTACAAATAGAGTTGGGATAATTACACTGAATTAGATGCCGTTTTTCTTTTGTACAAGCTCAACATGCCTGGTCTCAGACAATGGCAGTTAGAACATAATTGCTTATAATAATTGCTTACTAGCATGCATGGCCATAAGACTAATGCCTCAGTCTATGGAGAACAAAAGCTGATTGCAACCTTAGTCCTCCTGTCTGTATGCATCTATTTAATAGCAAAACAAAAAGTTTATTTCACAATTGTTCAGAGATGGCCGCTCTTTATATCAAAATGTGAATCCCACATAATGGCAGCAGACTGTGCTTTCTGAAACGCTAGCCTTTGTTCTCTCTGCTTTATGAACATTTATATGATGCCAAACACCCTGGCCAGTCCTAGAAATGTTCTTCCTCAGAGGCAGCCTTTGTAAATGGCTGTATTTAGCCAAAGGCCAGATTGTATATTTGAGTCTGTGGCTCTCTGTAAGCACAGACACAGTGAAAGAGAGGGGAGGGCAGGTTCTAACACTGCATCAGGATGTGAGATGAATAGTACTAGCTTTTTACCCCAGCCCTCTCTTTCTTGTTCTCTCTCTCTCTGTGTCCATCTCTCCCTTTGGTTAGTGCTTTCCTGCATTTAAACAGGCGTTTCGAGGTAACTATTGCCCGATATGCATTTAAAAGAGAATTCGGCACAATCAACTTTCAGCCTTTCAGATTGTCAGACAGTTTCAAACCAAAGCTTGGCTCCCTATTAACGGTTGGAATGATTCATACTTATTTTTTTACACCTTTTCCACAGCTCGTGTTTTCGACTGCATGACAAAAATAAATTAATCCATGGGTGGCGTTACTAAAGGACAAGCGAAACAAAACTAAGCACAACAAACAACAAAAAGCGAAAAGAGGGCAGCCCAGGATGGATGGGTAATTGGACATCATTATTCCTATATATTAAAAGGATAGCTTACTGAAAAATGGAAAGCCTGTCATCATTTAATAACCCCCTGTCATTCTTTTTCCTTTTCTTTTGTTGAACAAAAATAGATGTTTAGCAGAATGTCAATGCTGCACTTTTACATAGAATTAAGGCTAAAAAAAGGTGAAGATTTCCTTTACGCTTAAACACTTTTTTTTATAACCTGTGTCCAGGTGCAGTGTGTGTTTTCACATTGACGTTCAAAGCAGATGTGATTCCGGCCTCCACATTACAGTGTTTTTTTTCTTCAAAATATTTGTCCTGTTGGTTGGTTTTACAAATTTGTCATGACACTGAATAGGTTGAGTTGATTGAACTGACAGCATCGTCAAAAAAAAACTGTGTGATAACGTCTAGGTTACGTACGTAACCCTCGTTCCCTGAAGGAGGGAACGGAGACGTTACATATGGGAACTCGCCTGAGTGACCAATCACCTCTGAGCTTTACAGAAAAGGCCAATGAAATTGGCGAGTGGAGTTTGCGTGCAACGCCACATACGGGTATATAAGATGGTGGCGCGCATCCACTCATTCAGGTTTTTGCTGAGGAGCCGAGCCGCAGCCCGGCGTCAGCGCAGCCTAGGGTTGTGGCAGGGGATGTAACGTCTCCATTCCCTCCTTCAGGGAACGAGGGTTACGTATGTAACCTAGACGTTCCCCTTCAGTCGTTTCACTACGACATTACATATGGGAACAGACCACGGCCACAACCCTAACGCCGCCTTACGCAAGACACCAAGTGCTGACAGGCGGACGTGTCAGTTGTACTGAAGCATGGTTTGGGGGGGCGGAGCACATGTGGTTTAGGCATGTGGAATAAAGAAATTGAATATATCTATTCTGGTTATAGATATATAAGGGAAAACACAGCCTTCTGGCTGACTGTGGAAAAATACTGAGACATGTTGCCACAACCTTCTGGGCGAAGGAGACCCAGTCGGAGCACAGTCGCGGACTACTCCGCATCTAGTCCTGACTGCGGGGCATGGAGGACCCAGGTTCGCCGGAGGGAACATATTGGGAGATAGCGCACGGATCCCGTGGGAATGGCGCAGCAAGCCGACACCTGCCGGCCTCCCGCAAATTACCTGATGTTACCTTAACACACGGGAGGACACGGGCTCGACGCGGAGATTATAGAATCTCGCGAAGGTGTTAGGTGTCGCCCAGCCAGCAGCTCTGCAGATGTCTGCTAGCGAGGCGCCGTGCGCCAGCGCATAGGAGGAGGCAACACTACGAGTGGAGTGAGCTCGAACTCCTAGGGGGCACGGCTCCCCCTGGCTTTCGTCGGCCAGGGAGATGGCATCTACCACCCAATGGGCCAACCTCTGCTTGGAGACAGCATTTCCCTTCTGCTGTCCTCCGAAGCAAACAAAGAGCTGCTCGGAGCGTCTGAAGCTCCGGGTGCGGTCCACGTAAACCCGTAAGGCACGAACGGGACACAGCAACGCTAAGGCCGGGTCTGCCTCCTCCGGGAGCAGAGCTTGCAGGTTCACCACCTGATCCCGGAAGGGTGTGGTGGGAACCTTGGGCACGTAACCGGGCCGGGGTCTCAGGATAACGTGAGAATCAGCCGGCCCGAACTCCAGGCACGCGTCGTTGACAGAGAAGGCTTGTAGGTCCCCGACCCTCTTGATGGAGGCGAGCGCGGTCAGGAGCGCTGTCTTAAGCGACAGGAATTTAAGCTCGACTGAAACCAGCGACTCGAAGGGAGGTCCCCGCAGGCCCCGAAGGGCGACGGAGAGATCCCAAGAGGGTACAAGGTGCGGTCTAGGGGGATTAACCCTTCTCGCACCTCTGAGGAACCTCACGACCAGTTGATGCTTCCCGATGGATGTTCCATCGACTGCATCGTGATATGCCGCGATGGCGCGACATACACTTTGAGAGTTGAAGGAGACAGCCTACGCTCCAACTTCTCTTGCAGGAAGGAAAGCACTACTGCGATCGGACATCTCTGTGGGTCCTCCCCACGGGAGGCACACCAGTCAACAAAGAGACCCCACCTCAGTGCATAGGCCTGCCTCGTGGAGGGGGCTCTAGACTGAGTGATAGTTTCTATCACGGCCTGTGGAAGGCCGGCGAGGTCTACCGTGTCCCGTCCAGAAGCCACACGTGCAGGTTCCATAGATCGGGACGCAGGTGCAAAATCGTGCCCATCCCCTGAGAAAGAAGGTCCTTCCTCAGGGGAATCTTCCAGGGAGGGGCTGTCGCGAGGAGCGTGAGGTCGACGAACCAGGTCCGGGTGGGCCAGTATGGCGCAACCAGCAGAACCTGCTCCCCGTCCTCCCTGATCTTGCCCAGGGTCTGTGCAAGGAGGCTCACTGGGGGAAAGGCGTACTTGGGCCCCGGAGGCCAGCTGTGTGCCAGTGCGTCCCTGCCGAGGCTGTTGGGAGCCTCGTTGAGGGAGTAGTAGAGCTGGCAGTGGAAGGATTCCGGGGAGGCAAACAGATCTATCTGGGCCTTGCCGAATCGACTCCAAATCAGCTGGACTGCCTGGGGGTGGAGTCGCCATTCTCCAGGGTGGGTGGGCTGCCGTGAGAGCTGGTCGGCTGCACGGTTGAGCTCCCCTGGTATATGAACGGCGCGCAGCGATTTCAGCTGCGTCTGACTCCACAGGAGCAGATGGCGGGCGAGTTGCGACATACGACGGGAGCGTAGACCACCCTGGCGGTTGATGTACGCTACGCAGTGATGTACGCTTCGCAGTGTTGTCCGTGCGGACAAGCACGTGCTTGTGGCGGAGCATCGGAAGAAACCGACGCAGCGCGAGAAGCACTGCTAGCAACTCCAGGCAGTTGATGTGCCAAAGCAGTCGAGGTCCTGTCCAGGAGCCCGAGGCTGCTTGCCCGTTGCATACAGCACCCCAACCCGTGGTGGAGGCATCTGTGTAAACCACAACATGCCTGGAGACCTGTCCTAAGGGGACTCCGGCCTGTAGGAAGGCAGGGTCTGACCACGGGCTGAATAGGCGGCGACACTGCGGGGAAACGCCAATCCGGAGTGTGCCACGGTGCCATGCCCATCTCGGGACTCGATCGTGTAGCCAGCTCTGAAGCGGTCTCATATGAAGCAAGCCCAGCGGCGTTACCGCGGCTGCAGCTGCCATATGCCCCAGGAGCCTCTGAAATGTTTTGAGAGGGACCGCTGTTTTGTGCCTGAATGATTTCAGGCAGTTCAGCACTGACTGCGTGCGCTCGTTGGTGAGGCAGGCTGTCATATTGACCGAGTCCAGCTCCATACCGAGAAAAGAGATCCTCTGCACTGGGGAGAGTT
Organism: Labeo catla; assembly: GCA_012976165.1. NCBI lineage: Eukaryota > Metazoa > Chordata > Actinopteri > Cypriniformes > Cyprinidae > Labeo > Labeo catla. Next base: position 140,883 of record VONZ01001432.1, on the reverse strand, counting down.
TGCTCTTCTCTCGGTTGACCCGAAGGCCCAGATGGCTAAGGTGCTGAAGCACCAGGTCCCTGTGTTCGCACAACAGATCTCGCGAGTGAGCCATGATGAGCCAGTCGTCGAGATAGTTGAGGATGCGAACGCCCTTCCGCCATAGCGGAGTCAGGGCACCCTCGGCGACCTTCGTAAAGATGCGGGGGGACAGGGACAGGCCAAATGGGAGCACCTTGTACTGATACGGTCGACCCTCGAAAGCAAACCGTAGACAGGGTCTGTGTCGAGGCAAAATCGAGACGTGAAAGTACGCGTCCTTCAGGTCTATGGCCGCAAACCAATCCTGGTGTCGAACGCACGAAAGGATACGCCTCAAAGTGAGCATTTTGAACGGCAGCCTGAGAAGGGACCGATTCAAAACTCGAAGATCCAGGATTGGTCGTAACCCACCGCTCTTCTTGGGCACGATGAAGTAAGGGCTGTAGAACCCAGACCTCATCTCGGCTGGAGGGACAGGCTCGATTGCGTCTTTCGCCAGTAAGACAGCAATCTCCGCACGCAGGACAGAGGCATCCGTGTCCGAGTGGACAGAGGTGAAAAGGACGCCTCTGAATTTGGGCGGGTGCCTGGCGAACTGAATCGCGTAGCCGAGACGTACCGTCCGGATCAACCACCGGGACGGGCTGGGCAGCTCTAGCCAGGCTGCGAGCCTGGTCACCAGTGGGAGCAGCGGAGCGTTGACCGACGTGACCGCGGTGGGGCGGCCTGCGGGAAGGGGAAGGGGACTGGTCCCAGAAGGATGAACGTCCTGGAGAGCAGTCTGGCCGCTCTGAGCAGCACTTACCTTCCTCCCAGGTTCCAGCGCTGGCGAATGTTGGCTCCGAGTCCGAACCCGAGGAGACATCTTGTCTGACAGGAACAGAACTCGGGGCACTTGGCCCAGAGATGTGGAAAATTGCTCTTTCTGTGAGTGGGTGGGTACCGCCGACCCGTAGGTCGACGGCAGTTGAGCACACAGACGGCCCCGGCCCTCCACCGGGGGCGGGGGGGCAGATGTTGTCGTCCCCCGAAGAGCAGCTTCCATCATCTCCAGGCTGCCCGTGTCAGGAGCGCCGTGCAGACCTGCGGGTCTTAGGTGTATGAGGGGGCTCCTGAGCGGCGGGCGGCGCCGCTCCCCTGTGGCGGCCACGACGTCTGGCGGCGAGGCGCGCATCATGGGCCTCAGCCGGAGACGGAGCAGGTAGGTCTTGCTTCTTGGGGGCCGCAGGGGGGCGCCCTCGGCGACGAGCAGGCTGAGGCTGGGCACCCAGGGACTTCGTGGGAGTTGCACGCCGGGGCAAGATGTGACTGATCGCCTCAGTCTGCTTCTGGACTGCCGAGAACTGCTGGGCAATGTCCTCGACAGTGTCGCCGAAGAGGCCGGCCTGGGAGACGGGAGCGTCGAGAAAGCGTGCTTTGTCGACATCTGCCATCTGCGCCAGGTTCAGCCAGAGGTGGCGTTCCTAGACCACGAGTGTGGACATCACCTGACCAAGGGACCGCGCCGTGACTTTAGTCGCCCGGAGAGCGAAGTCAGTCGCCGCGCGCAGCTCCTGCAAAACCGCTTGGTCAGGACTACCCTTGTGCAGTTCTTTTAACGCCTTGGCCTGGTAGACCTGCAGGGTGGCCATGGCGTGCAGGGCGGTGGCGGCCTGGGCCGCAGCACTGTAGGCTTTGCCGGTCAGAGCCGACGAAAGCCTACAGGCTTTGGACGGGAGGCGCGGAGAGCCCCGCCAGGTGGCGGCGTCTTGCAGGCATAAATGCACCGCAACCGCACGCTCAACCTGAGGGACCCCCTCGTACCCCTTGGCCGCCCCGCCATCAAGGGTAGCGAGGGCTGAGGAGGTAAGGCGTGAACGAGCCGAATGAGGGGCCCGCCACGCCTTAACCAGCTCATCGTGCACCTCCGGGAAGAAAGGGACTGGGGGGCGAGCGCGGCGGCGCCGCAGACCTCGTCCCCAGAAACCAATCATCCAGCCTCGAAGGATCGGGAGGATCCCCTTGGCGGCCCGGAGGAGCATGGCCGACAGTTCGGCGTCTGCCTCAGACGGAGCAGCGACCGCAGAGGGGCGCTGCTCCGCCGAAGTGCCCGCCTCGTCTGCCGACCGTTCACCCTCTGATGCTGAGATAGACATCTCTTCCTCCGGGGGAGCACCAAAAGAGACGCTGGCCCGCTTTTAGACGGGACCACGCGGTGGAGCGGAAGCCCGCGGGGTATCAGCCGGCGGGACATTCTGCACCGTCACCTGGAGGTCCCCCAAGCGCCTCGCCGAAGCAGCCGTAAAGCCTTTACGGCTCGCCGAACTACCTCGGGAAGACGACGAGGGGAGCCGTCTCGCGAACGAGAGGCGGGCCCTCAACGTGGCCATGGACATGCGCTCGCAATGAACGCACGAACCATCCACAAACGCTGCCTCTACGTGCGCTCGGCCCAGGCACGTGAGACAGCGATCATGACCGTCAACGGAGGGGAGGAAACTACCGCACCCAGAAACGCACGGTCGGAAAGCCATACCGGGACAATGGCTCTCGACGACCGTAAGGAAATTGCTCTCTTAGATCCCGGTTCGCCCAGGGAGGACGCGGCACAACCGTGCGCTCAGACTCGCTGGAAATGCGAGAAGCCAGCACGTTCCGTTCTCTGTCGGCGGCCGGCTCGCAGGATCTGACACGGCGTTTCTTGCAGGTGTCAGGAGAGGCTTGCTTCTCTTCTGTCTTCACTTTGTGAAATAGCTCGCAGGCGGTGAGGCTCTGAAGCGAAAATCTGAATGAGTGGATGCGCGCCGCCATCTTATATACCCGTATGTACGGGGGAGTGGCGTTGCACGCAAACTCCACTCGCCAATTTCATTGGCCTTTTCTGTAAAGCTCAGAGGTGATTGGTCACTCAGGCGAGTTCCCATATGTAACGTCGTAGTGAAACGACTGAAGGGGAACTAAAATTTCCTGGTTAGCACTGTCATGCTTGATTCGATATTTCAGTGTGTTAGAATATGAATCAATTTCAAGACTAACACTTTAGCTCATGACATCTAGCCAGAAGCCGTTACTTTATAATATGTATGTATAGTCATTAGAAACTTTTATATGATGCTGACTAAACAGATCAGTAGTTTGTTACAAAATGATCTGTAAATGTATTAAAGCATGAATGTAGACTAAATCTTAACTAATAATCTTAAATCTTATACAATTAATATTGATGTTAATGTCAGTTATGAAGTGTTACCAGATAGTAATTTCCACTACTTTTGTGATTCAGTAAAATGAAAGAATAAATGTGAAATATAAAATAAGAAGCATAATTTCTAAAGGGACTACAATGTTAAAACGTTTTGCCCTGTTTGGTATGAAAACAGTGCTGCCGAAATCCTGCCAAATATTGATTTCAAGAAGTTTTCAAGATTTTTCATTTGAATTACAAAGAGTTTAAACATAAGAAGCCTGTAAATGGCTTAATTAATTATGTTATATAACTGAATGTTTCTTAGCATTAAATCTTAAAATGATTAGTGTGGTATCCATGAACGAGATCGGATGTTTTTTTAATATATATATATATATAGAGAGAGAGAGAGAGAGAGAGAGAGAGAGAGAGAGAGAGAGAGATTGATATAGATGATATAGACATAGCTATAGATATAGATGCATAGATGTCAGTGGAAGAGAGGCTTCACTATGCTGAATAAATAGCTTTTTTAAGGAAATAGCTTATCATTTATTAAGTTGACAGCCTGTCGGCTAATCTTAAAGGAAAGCAAAGGATGTGATGTGTGGCCAAGTATGGTGACCCATACTTGGAATTTGTGCTCTGCATTTAACCCATCCATGTGCACACACAGAGTAGTGAGTACTGAACAAACACACACACGCACGCACGCACGCGCGCACACACACACACACACACACACACACACACACACATGTTAGTTTACATGTTTTATGGGACATTCCATATATGTGAATGGTTTTATAATTGTACAAACCGTGTATTTTCTATCACCTCTACACCTACCCCTACACTCCAAACTCCTAGCTCCCTCACAGGAGACTGTGCACACTTTTACTTCTTCAAAAACTCATTGTGCATGATTTATAAGCCTGTTTCCTCATGGGGACTACTAAATGTCCCCACAAGGTCAAAATTTACTGGTGGCTACTATCCTTGTGGGGGACATTTAATATCCCCCATAACGTGATGAATACCAGGTGCACACACACACACACACACACACACACACACACACACACACACATGTTGGGTTTACATGTTTTATGGGGACATTCCATAGGCTTAATGGTTTTTATACTGTACAAACCGTATTTTCTATCGCCCTACACCTACCCTACACCTAAACCTAGCCCTCACAGGAGACTGTGCACACTTTTACTTTCTCAAAAAAACTCATTGTGCATGATTTATAAGCCTGTTTCCTCATGGGGACCTCACAAATGTCCCCACAAGGTCAAAATTTACTTGTATTACTATCCTTGTGGGGACATTTGGTCCCCATAACGTGATGAATACCAGGTGCACACACACACACACACACACACACACACACACACACACACACACACACACACACACACACACACACACACACACACACACACACACAGAGCAGTGGACAGCCATATTGCTATCACTGTGGCATCTAGGGAGCAGCTGGGGTTTTGGTGCCTTGCTCAAGGGACTCACCTCAGTCATGGTATTGAGGGTGGAGAGAGCGCTGGTTATTCACTCCCCCCACCTTCAAAATCCTGCCAAATATTGATTTCAAGAAGTTTTCAAGATTTTTCATTTGAATTACAAAGAGTTTAAACATAAGAAGCCTGTAAATGGCTTAATTAATTCTATTATATATCTGAATGTTTCTTAGCATTAAATCTTAAAATTATTAGTGTAGTATCCATTGGTTGGTTTTATTAAAATAAAAAAAATAAATAAATAAATAAAAATAAGTTTTGCGTTAAACATGTATGACAAACCAGAGTGGGAAGGAGTATAAATTAATGTGTCACATTATGGGGTGGAATTAAACATTTGATTCTTTTTTTTCATTGTTTGCTGAAGTTTAAAGGTTGTACCAAAGCCACCTTAAGCCAAAAAAGCGTAACGGCTAAAGCTAAAGCCCTGGCACAGTGAACGAGATCGGATGTTTTTTTAATATATATATAGAGAGAGAGAGAGAGAGAGAGAGAGAGAGAGAGAGAGAGAGAGAGAGAGAGAGATTGATATAGATGATATAGACATAGCTATAGATATAGATACATAGATGTCAATGGAAGAGAGGCTTCACTATGCTGAATAAATAGCTTTTCTAAGGAAATAGCTTATCATTTATTAAGTTGACAGCCTATCAGCTAATCTTAAAGGAAAGCAAAGGATGTGATGTGTGGCCAAGTATGGTGACCCATACTTGGAATTTGTGCTCTGCTTTTAACCCATCCAAGTGCACACACACAGTAGTGAGTACTGAACAAACACACACACACACACACACAGAGCAGTGGGCAGGCATATTGCTATCACTGTGGCATCCGGGGAGCAGTTGGGGTTTTGGTGTCTTGCTCAAGGGACTCACCTCAGTCATGGTATTGAGGGTGGAGAGGGTGCTGGTTATTCACTCCCCCCACCTTCAATCCCTGGTGGACCTGGGACTCGAACCTGCAGCCTTTCGGTTATAATCCCGACTCCCTAACCATTAGGCCACGGCTGCCCCAAACATGTTTTACACTAAACAATGGTTTTGGAACTAGTTTTAGATTTCACACCGTAAGAAATGTTGTTTTATAAGAGAAATTTCAGACTTTTTGTGACAAGTGGGTTCAGCTTACAGCACTTCCCATTCATTTCCATGGTATCCGATTAAGTGTCACACAACTCTGAAATTCAATGACGTCAGGGCTGTAATCTGATTGGTTATCAAGGCACTTGTGATCCAAGTTGACCGTTACAATAGTAAGTAATACAGACCCACTCATCTCCCAATAGTAAGACAACCTCTGGTTGTACCTCAAACCCCCCTGAGTAAACAAGAAGAAAAAGTGACAGTAGAAGTCCAACATCAGGTCAAATTTACCTCAGAGCAGATGTGTTTACTCTGCTGATCAGTGGTTTACTCATGGACTGATCTTGATCACACAACAGCAGTATTAAACAGCACAGCAAGATCCAGTAAGACATTTTTGAATTTGATGCGCAATTCTCTATTAAAAACTACAAATATATCTGTAATTTAAACTGTACTGTATCTTATACTGCCCTATTATGCTATTTTTAAGGTCCCTTATATTGTTTTGGGAGTCTTCTGCAATAGGTTTACATGCACGCAAGGTCAAAAAACACTTTTGTTTCCTCAAAATATGCATTTAATATCACCTCATTTTATAGCGATTCTCAAAGCGATTCTCATTGTTAATGAGGAGTAATAACTCCTGCTGTTTAACTGATTAGAAATCTCTGAGATGCTTCTGTATTGGACATGGCACCTGATGACTAATTTACTTTTTTTGTTCCCTGTCACTTCGCTTTATTTGATGTTTGATTCATGGCAGGTTCCTTCTTACGTCATACTCGGGGGTTCCCTTAGGCATTTATGCACGTGTGCACTCTTCACAAACGGCACTTACGAGGCACGCAAAAATACATACTGTATATTTAAATGCATTTATATTTAGATAGAATGGAAGATATAGATTGTACTGCATATTAGCTTTCTTATTGTGCCCAAGAGCATAATTTATTTAAGCCCATATGTCTTACTAACAAGACACTACGCTTCTAACCACAGGTCGAGAGCAGTAGTTCCAACCACGCAGGTTTGCGACGCTGTTTGCGAATGTTTGTTTGAACTACGTTGGTAATGACGGAACTTACGACCATAGTTGGCTAACAATGCTCTTGGGAAATGCACCTCAGGTCTGTTGTGATTGGTCTGCCGCCTACAATGCGTGTCAAAGAAACTATTCCCCCATTGCCAAAGTTTGTATTTTGAACGCTCCATAGAAAATATAAACATCTACTATTTATCATTCTTACAGGTTGTGATTCAGTGGAGCCAGCTGGTCCAAATAAACTGGGTACTGAGCCATCTTTCAAGAGCAAACATTTTGTGAATCCTGCATTGAACTCCTTGAGATTAGAGAAGCAGTCAACAGTAAAATGACGTGTTTGTGGGCGATGTCAAGTTGTTTGTGGCTGGCCAATGTAGGGAAATTATGCAAGTGTGTTACACAGTGATGTACAGCTGCCTTGGAAGTGGGATTCGAATTACCAATGACTCGTTTCAGTTGATTCTTTATTTTGGGAGACAATAACTTTCGCCTTTACAACTTTGCAGATTGTTTACATTCGCATACAGCTACATTACATACTGCATGAAAGGCAATATTGGAAATGGCATAATAGGAGCACATTAAAGCAAGATGAAAGAGTGCTGACATTCTCAACAGCATTAACACTGAGAACAGAGGAAGTAATGTAGAATAATTGAACAAATACAAAAAATACAAAGATGTAGTTACTTTTTACCATGGTGATTAAGAGATATGCATGGTTTTGGGTTATATGGATACAATAGAAAACAATAATAAACTTTACAAAGTTATATTTTTATCTATAAAATATACAATATATCTTTTTTTTCTTGTTTTGCTGTTGTTAATGTGAATTTACATTTGCTTATGAAAATTATGTATGTCTACCCATTCCTAACCCCATCTGTAGAACTTGGCACGGATCCCGCTGCTCTCATATGAGAGCCATGCAACATTCACTTTTGTTGCTGGAAACACATACTGTAAAGCTGCACCATAGCAAAGCTTTGTATAATACAAGCCTCTTTAGGAGGGTGGTACAAAAGAAGTCATTACTCAGAAAGAACCATGTAAAAGGATCTCAGGAGTTTGCCAAAATTCATAACACTGATGCATTGGCGAAGGGAAAGATTTAGAGTACAGGACAGAGCTGTTTAGCTAGAAGCCAAATAGATCTGTGTGACACAAACCAAACAATACACCACACAGCACAAACACACTACATCTACAATAAAGTATGGTGGTGAAAATATCATGCTGTAGGGCTACTTTTCATCAGCAGGAACCAAACATCTTATTACAAGAAGGAAAAATGGAAGGCACAATGCAGAGAAATAATGCAAGAGAAAACCATTTGATCTGATATAAACTGAATCATGGTAGGTTATCATTTATAGAGGAAAGAAGAGAATATCCATTGGACATCCAATTGTACCATGCCAGAAAATCCTGTTTTTAAATCCAGCACTATATTTCAAAGGTTTTATTTTATTTTTTCCTGTCATTTATTTGATTAAAAAGTCTAGTCTGTAGGCTGAGACTACTGCAATGTATTATTAAAACCATATTTTGTGATAAACCCAAACTAATAAAACAAAAGAAGACAAAGTAAGTGTATAATTATTCAGGGTCTATTTCATGATCACCTCTTGGCAAACATCTTTTTTTCTACAGTCCAGCCTCATAATCCCTGTTGTGTAGTGCTTATGACCCAGCATGGTGGGTGTGTTGTTCACACTCTAGTGATTTACATGCTACTTGCTTTTGTTTATACAGCTTGACATCCCACAATCCCCTGTTAACTGAAGAAATATTGGAACCTGCATGATCTCTCAGTGTGAGCCAATGTTAACACAGAGTGCTGCATATGTAATGAGCCAAGGTCATTTACAGAAACACCAGAATCCTGATTCTCATTTTGCATTTGCTAAAAGCAGTTTTTTAGGCACTTTCTTCCCCCCTCATTTGCACACCAAAATGCAAGACTTCTGAAGATTATTGGGGTATGAAGCGTGTAGCACTGAAACCCTACTGTAATTGTTAGAATGGTCACAAATGATCGATTTCCACGTAAAACTGATCATGCGGTCCAAACCATAAGACTGAGAGTCTTGAAACTTGGAGGGATGGTAGAACTCACACCACCTACAATGTGACTGAGGTTCGCCCCAACTGGCCTGATGGGTGCACTACAATGATCGAAAGTACAAAATCGCTCACAACTCCTAAACTGTCAACCGCAGGCTTAAGTGTCTTATGTCTGCGAAATTTTCGGGTATTTCAAATTTTTTTTGCAAAACCTACTTTTGCAAACTAGTCCTAGGTTTTTCGCCTGATCTTAACTAAACCAGTGCAGAAAGATTCTCTGGAGAGTGAATAGCAATAATTATCAAAAAAGCTGAACTTTGACTCACTGTGGCAAAGGGACGCCAAAACGTTTGAAAGGTGCAGGGCCACTTTTAGTAAAATGCCTATAACTCCTGAACAGGATGAGATATCTTCGCCAAACTCGGCACACTTATGTAAGAGCTCAAGCTGAGGTCACAGGAAAACATTTCAGAGATTGGTGGTGCTATAACAGGAAAATAAATAAATAAATAAAATAAAAAAAAAACATGGCTATAACTAGGCAACCATTTGTCCTATCAACATGAAAATCACTGTGCACGGTCTTGGTCTAAAGTGCCACAAGACATTTGCGTATCTAAAAAAAAACATGGCTGCCATTGGCAGATGAAGTTTGAGAACCTATTAGACATGGTTAACCGAGTCAGTGGGTCTGTTTGACTCACAGCCCTGAAGGTCTGTGAGAAATTTGAAAGAAATCGGCCACTGGGGGGCAGTATCACATTTTTTGAGGGTGTAAATGTTTGTACATTGCACGGTTTTCCGTACATACACACGATATTCGTATTGTATGATAGAACTCCTCATTCCGAACATCTTTGCCTCCAGAACCACTGCTGTCAATCAAACATTTTTTTTTGTAAATTATTGAGAAGATGTGAAAAACTTTTGCAAACTAGTCCTAGGTTTTTCGCTCAGTCTGAAAAAAAAAATAACATAGCAGTCTCTGGACTCTCTAGGTCAATAATTATCAAAAACATGTTAAAATTTACGCTTTGGAAAGCTATAACGGGGTCCTTTAAAAAGGAGGCCTGTCCAAATATACCCAAAAGCCTATAAAGCATAAATGAAAACTCAAAACTTCACGAAACCTGCTGAGCACATGCGACAGGTGATTCTAAACAAGCATTTCAGGAAGATCGAACCATAGTTGGCACTATACCAGTCATAAATGTTATAAAAACATCATATTTCTAAGGTAAATCACCTGGATTTGACAAAAATGCTTTTTTAATAATTGATTTTGTTGGTTATAGGCTTTCTAAATAATATGTAATGTCTTATTCCTTATGTGCTTAAATACCTTAAGTGCTTGAACCCCGTAATTTCTGCTTGCAGCTATATTGATTAATATTATTTCTCTTTTATAATGTTTAGGAAAATTTCGGAATTATCTACAAAATGTATTTATTCATTCCTAAGTATATTTCCAGGCTGTAATCACTAATTCCCATTGTGTTACAGTTTTCACCAGATTTTCTCCAAACTTGAAATAAATCAAGTGATTTTTATTTAATATTTAAGCTGCTTTTTTAAAACCTGTTCCCCCATTTATATTCTTCACTTTTCCCCTGTTGTTGACAGTAGGAGCCAACACAGTCAAAGGCGATGATTTCACCAATAATGAGGGTGGCGAAAATAAAGGTATTTTTTTCCATCTTTTTTCCATTTTTTAACAACGAGATTCCAGCCTGAAACCTGCATGAACGCAAAACCAATTTTTTTTCTGTAATGAATTCTTTAAATTGATTTCATTTTGTTCTTGCCTTTTTTGGCCATCGAAGCGCACCATCATCTTTTTGACACCTCTTTCCTCTTTGGTGATTCCTAGCACAGAGCTGAAGGACTGTGTGAAAAGGCTAAAGTTTGCCTCTGTAGAAAATACAAGAACATCCATAAAACGACATTTGTTCTCACATAAACGTTACCTTCTCCCAGTGCTGCAAAGTGAAAGACGGTCAACGAAAGCCTGCATGTGTTTTTTCCTCTCCTCCTCAAAGAAATGATTAAACAGTCATGTTTCCCTCTTTTTTCAGTTTTGCCATTTTTTTTCCTTCATTGCCCTGTGAAGCATGAGCACTAACCTATGTTGTTTTGACAGTGGAAATCTGTTCATTTGTAACTCCTGTCAGATGCTGTGTTGAAGAAAGTCTTCTCACTGTAATATTAATGGCTTGCTTTTTTGCATCCCATTACACTTGGACAAATAGCATTTTGTAAGACAATGCATTATGAAACGGCAGAGCCATGTATGTCGTATACGTCTCAAAGCAACATCGAGGCAGGTCAGTGATACATATATGATAATTGAATTGATCTTTATTGGGCTCAGGATGTAGTGGTGTCTCTTGACACAACTGATAAATTGCTGTAGTGGATCTGACTGTGGTTTGTGGCTGGCGAGGAGTCAGCTGTCATGATCTCTGAGTGATGTGTGCGATCATTGATTGCTGCTGTCCAGACATGTTGTACTTTCTGATTGCCTTCTGATACCTGTATCAGTAGGGAAGAGAGCAAACATGTGTTTGTAGCCAGCTGGGGAAATACTACAAGAAGCATTTTCAAGATTTTATTTTTGCTCTTTGAAAAGGTTCAGCTTGGGCAATAATCTGAATGCTATTGCTCACAAATTTTGTTGAAATAGATCTTACTCCTTCTGTGACGTGTCATTGTGTGATCACATAATGATAAACAAACAACAAACTAAATCTGTAGTGTGAGAATTTTGAGATTTTTCTAGTTCACGCAAAAAAATTGAATTCTGTCATCATTTACTCACCCTCATGTCATTCTAAACCTTTCATCTGTGGAATACAAAATAGGATATTTTGAAGAAGTTGGTAAACAGATAGCTTTGGAGACCAGTGACTTCCATTGTATGTATAAAAAACTACCCGATCTCATTAAAGTGCGTATCAGTACCACGGTTTTCTGTTTCTATTTGGCGCACAATTTATACGCAGAAATTGACTTTCAATACGCAATGGTTAGCATTAGGGTTGTGGGGTAGGTGGCTATTATATGTGCGCCTAAACTGCAAATCATATGTATGCCAAGAAATTGAGTATCAATTTCACACACATACTGTATTATATGCACGGCAAACATGTGCTTATCATATGCACACCAAAGTCAATTTCTGCATATAAATACCATGTCAAATGGAAACAGAAACAGGAAATCGAGGTCCTTTGCCAATCCCGATCCCGCTCTAACTCTATATATTTATCTATCATCTATCTATCTGTACTTTTATTGTGGGTAGAAAAAAAGATACCTTGTCAACTAGATAAGATTTTCTAATAAAATTTTAATAATTTGCTTTGGGTTTAGCAGGAAGACTATTAAATCCAATTAATTTGAAATCCAAGTAATTTAAAATTTGCCTATAATTCTATTATGTGCTCTGTAGCTTAAGCTTTTATTTATTTACTTTTGTGTTTGTGTTTTTTTTTTTAAATTGCAGTTTGTTGGTAACACTTTACAATAAGGTGCTATTTCTTAACATTACTTATGTATTACCTACATAAACGAACAATGCACAATTCATTAATTACACTGTTTATTCAATTTTTGTTAATGTTAGCTAATAAAAATACAGTCTCTCATTGTTTGGTCACATTAGTTCTTAGTGCATTAACTAATGTTAGCAAACACAACTTGTGATTCTAATAATGCCTTATTAAATGCTTATGAAAAAAATAATTTAATCATAGTCCATCTAAAATTCACTGTTCCCATTTTGGACAGCACCTGTGATATCATACACATATGATTTTGGCATTTTACTTACTTGAATGTTGATTTATCCAATCCAGAAAATCAAGATGGGGAAACAAGGGAAGTTTACAAGTTGTGTAACTTCATGTCCAAGTAAATTTTTTATTTTGTATTTTTTTTTTTTTTTTAATCTAGCATCCAATTGCATTGGAAGGCTGAACAATAAGACCTATTAATTGGGTGAATGTGGTCTTAGAGTAAAAAAGAGCAAGTTTTTGTTTTTTAATCGAGCTAAAAATGATGTTGTAATATTACAACAGTGGGCCTTACACAGTTAATGAATGCTGTAAAAGTATTGTTCATTTTTAGTTCATGTTAACTAATGAACCTTATTGTAAAACATTACCATTTTATTTTGTGTCTGTTTTCATGACCAAAAACAACTGTAAAGAGTGACCATGGGTAATTGACAGATTATTTATTTTGCCTGAACACTTTAAGGTGTTGTTTTACCTGCCAATTATTTGTGTGTGGTGGTGCGTGTCTAATTGAAAAGATTGCTTACAGCATATTTAATATAATCTAAAAAATGCATGCATTTATAGGGAAAAAAGAGTCATGTTTTTCATCTGGTGCCAAAGAATGAGCTGTTAATTAAAATGAAATATATAATAATAAAAATAAAAGCAATATAATGAATAGCCTTGGACTTCAGACTGAGTTGTCCAGATGGCATATTAATATTTAGAAATGCCTAGTTAATCTCTGCATTTTCAAATCAGGCTACTTTAAAAAGAAAATGTTGAGTCCTGCAAGTACCTCCAGCAAACGCTTCTTGTTCTGAAGAGACGAAGATGGTGTTTTCAGAAGGGCAGGATCGATGCTCTCTGTCTGTGCGAACATCTGCAGTGGCGATGAATTACTCTTCCTGGCTCCCTTGAGGTTGTACCTATGCCATAAGACTCCCCTGCAAAATCACCCTACAGCAATGCACCAGCCTCCGCAATTTCCTGCCACCTTTAAAAACTCACCCAGGAAGACTCTTTGAATGCACAGAAATGAAAGAGAAAGCTCTTCTTTCCCTCTGTAGTCCCTTTAAAGGATGACACTCTTTAGACTCAGCCTGTACAGAAAGAAAGAGCTTTAGTTTGGAAATGAACGAGTGAAAGAATATCACTTGTCAACCATGCTTTAATTGGTTAACATGGGCTCTAAATGAAGGGCCTACGGCATTACTTTAACAGCTTTATTAAAGCTTGATGTTGAAAGCTTACATTTGAGACCCAGTGGCAGTACATGAATAGCAAATACGGTGCATGTCCAGAAGCCACAGTTGACTTGGGCTTGATGTGAGGCCAATGATCGGCATACATTTGCCTTTATTGATATATTACAGCTATGTTTTTGCTGGCGTGCCTGCCCCGGATTGCTGTGCATTACAATTCTGTGTTACAGCTGAACAGACTGATTGAACAGCTCAGCATTGTTCAGACTGCATGGTCATTAACAGCCATCCTTCCATACTAACACTTCTGGGAATAGATTATTCAAAAAATAAAAATAAAATTCAATCATTAGTTTCTTGTCTTCCAAAACCTGTATGACTTCGTTTCTTCTGTGGAACAAAAGTTTATTATATATATATATATATATATATATATATATAATTTATTTATTAGTGATTATGTGATTATATTTTACAGTAAGCAGTAACACTTTACAATAAGGTTCCATTAGTTAATGTTAGTTAATGTATTAACTAACATGAATAAACAATGAACAGTACATTTATTACAGTATTTATTAATCTTTGTTAATGTTAGTTAATGAAAATACAGTTGTTCATTGTTTGCTCATGTTAGTTCGCAGAGGATTAACTCATGTTAACAAGCACAAATTGTGATTTTAATAATGCATAAATAAATGTTTAAATTAATTTTACATAAGACTACGCTGTAAAAAACAATTTGTTGAGTCAGCTTAAAATAATTTGTTACCCTGCTGCCTTAAAATGTTAAGTTCAGTCAACTAAAATACGTTTAGTCAACTTGAAATGTTAAGTTGTACTAAGTAACAACTTATATTTGTGTTTGCTAAACTTAACAGATGGGTAAGTAACCCAGCTGCCTTACAATTTTAAGTTGAATCAACTCAAATATCTAAGTTGTCACTTAGTATAATTTAATATTTCAAGCTGAATAAACTTTTTTTGAGTTGACTGAACTTAATTTTAAGGCAGTCAGGTAACAAATTATTTTAAGTTGACTCAACAAATTGTTTTTTTACAGTGTAATACATGCTGTAGGAGTATTGTTAATTCTTATTTCATGTTAATTAAAGAAGTAAAAAAAAATATTACACATTTTACTGTATATTTGATCGAATAAATGTAGCCTTGGAGAGTGTAAGAGAGTTCTTTCAAAAGCATAAAAAAATCATTAAAAAACGACTGTACTTTATACACTGTAAAAAACAATTTGTTAAATCAACTTAAAATAATTTGCTATACCGCTGCCTTAAAATTTTAAGTTCAGTCAACTCAAAAAAAAAAAAGGTTTAACCAAGTGACAATTTAGATATTTGAGTTGATTCAACTTACAATTTTAAGGCATCCGGGTAACAAACACAGCTTTTAAGTTTAGTCAACTCAAATATCTAAGTTGTCACTTAGTACAACTTAACATTTCAAGTTGACTAAACTCATTTGAGTTAAGTGAACTTAAAATTTTAAGGCAGCAGGGTAACAAATTATTTTAAGTTGACTCTTTTTTGTTTTGTTTAGTTTTGTTTTTTTTACAGTTTATATAGACATTATATAGCACATTTTTGACCATTTTGAAGCCTTGTGGAAGCTTTTTTTGGAAAATAGTGGCCAGTACGTTCTGCTAAATATCTCCTTTTGTGTTCTATAGAAGTCATACAGGTTTATGATGACACGAAGATGAGAAAACGATGACAGAATTTTCATTTTTGGGTGAACTATTTCTTTAATAAGAACTGTTGAGTCTAATGAAGAATTCAGCTCTTTTTCTCCCGTTCTTGCTCTGTATAAAGATGAGTAATGTGTGCAGTGCCGTGCAGCACATGAGGGAATATATTATCCTCCTCGGCCTGTCCTGGCAATGATGAATGTCCAGGGTGTGTGCACTGCGGAGTCACCCCCACTCACTCTCTCCTTTCGTTCCTTCCTCCCTTTCCTTTTCTCTCTATCTCTCTAACACTCTCGCTCTCTCTATATTTTTTCCTTTTATTTTATTTCTGTTGTTCATGTTCTCTCATCCTCTTCACCTATGTCTTCTTGTCACAGCACAGTTCTACGGATAAAACAAGAAAAGGAACTTTTATAACGTCTAAGCGGTGAAACTCACGCCGTTGACAGGATGAGGTCAGAGTGGACATCTGCCTGGGCTGTTCTTGGGTGTAAACATGCTCTAGAAGAATGTCTTGTCGGTTATGTTGTGTCTTGCAAACTCTGTCTCATGAGTTGTATAGTGGTTCTCAAGTGTAACACCAAATTAATGTTGCGTGCTTTGATCAGAGAGTGGCAGATAACCCCTCCTGCATTTTAACATGGGGTGCAAGATAAGTAATTTCATTTTAACAGATGACCAATCTGAAAGAATTGAATAATCTGTAGAGCCTCTTACTGTATTATCAACACAAGGAAGACATAAGGAAAGCAATTAAGTAACACAAATACTACCAGGAATTGATTAAGAAATAAAAGTGGAAAAGATGCATAGAATGTAAGTGATTAATTTGGCTGTTGTTATGGCAGATCTAAGTTATTTAATGGACTATAAAAATGCATTTTTGTTTTTTTCTGAACTACTAAGGTAAAGTACCTTATTCCACAATAAACAAATTAATGAAAGATTACTTCTTGTTATTTACTGATATCAGCTATATAACCACTTGATTCATTAGGATTGGCCAAAAAATGGCCAAAAATTATCACTGTATATTTGATAACACTTTAGTATCACTATTAACTAGTTACTTATTAGCATGCCTACTATTAAAATATTGGCTGTTTATTAGTACTTGCAAAGCAAATATTCTTAACAACTACCTTACTGACTATTAATAAGCAGACAATTAGGAGTTTATTGTGACAAAAGCTGTAGTTAATGATTTGTTAATAGTGAGAACTGGACCCCTTTAAATAAAGTATATTGTTAAATATCGATAATTATCACAATAAATTTCAAATCTTTATTTCTTTCAAGTTTAAAGGCTTTTTTTTTCTGTTGAAAGTTGTAGAAACCAGACTGTTAATTGTGGTTTTAAACTACTCTTAATGGTCAGAACATGACAAACCTGTTTTTGAATTCATGTTTTTGAATTCTGAACA
The DNA here is from genome assembly GCA_012976165.1 of Labeo catla. Taxonomy (NCBI): domain Eukaryota; kingdom Metazoa; phylum Chordata; class Actinopteri; order Cypriniformes; family Cyprinidae; genus Labeo; species Labeo catla. The sequence continues at coordinate 123,839 of VONZ01001432.1, read as the reverse complement.
CTTTTTTATTTATTTATTTATTTTTAACAAAATAAATTTCTTAATAGAAAATAATAATAATTTCTTAGTTTCTGTACTCTAAAAAAAATTCTGGGTTAACAACAACCCAACTTGGGTTATTTGGCAACCCAGCACTGGGTAAATATTATAAAGAACACATGCTGAGTTATTTTGACCCAGGTAGTTAAATGTTTTTACCCAACATGCTGGGGTGTTTTAATTAATTCAGCTATTGTTTAAAAAAAAGTAGCATTTTAGTTTAAGTGTATTCAAATGTCCCTGTAATCACTTTTCACTGAAACTGCCGGTGTTTCGCTGAAATCTGAGCCGGTGATGGGCTGCTGTTCGCTGGGGAACTACGAACCCCAGACCACTGTCTCGCATTTCACGCGTAGCTGAAAGATGCCATGACTGACTCCATAACCTGCACATAAACGAACAGTACTGAGATTAGAGAACATCAAACTAAATTAATTTCAGTCTTATAACGAGTAAAATCAGTTGATGAATCACTTATGCGAGGCAAAAGGTGTTTCCATCATGCGAAAGTAACGCTGATGCAGCTGACTGACATCTTATCCTTGTATGTTGCATTGCGTAAAATAATATAATTTTTTGGCACATTATATCAAACATTTATTGAACTCATTTTATCGTTTTATCAAGGACAAATATATCACAATAATTATTGTTATTGTTTCACCCAGTCCTACTCAGATGATGTTTTTATGAAGTTTTTGAAGCTTGGAAATTTTGGTTGCGTGAATGGACAAAAGTGATGAGAAAATATTACAAATATCTTCATCTGTGTTTCGAAGATGAACACAAGTCTTGGTTTAGATCGACATGAGGGTGAATAAACAATGACAGAATTTTCATTTTAGGGTGAACTTTCCCTTTAACCAAGTTTGTTTGTAATAGGGAAGAACAGCTTTATAAATGCATGTGTTTTCTATACAGTGACATTTGAGTGGATCAAAGTTGTCCTATAAGAACGGGTATTGTTTTTGGTTTTAGGACAACTTTGATGAAAGCTTTTGATCCACTTCAAATGTTGACTACTATAGTTCAGATTGTATGAATTGTCATTAGACATCCTTTGCAAACTGCCATGAGAATGTGTTGAAGTTAATTGAAGTTAAATTTAGTTACATGTAGTTAAACTGTACAGTATTGCACTAGTAACTCAAAGTAGTTCAATTCCTAGGGAGTGTATGAACTGATGAAATGAATACTGTGAATGATTTTTTTTTTATAAAAGCTTACATGCATTAATAAATGAAACAAAGTTCAACTTTTAAAAACAAGATGTTTGGTTCCATTCCACTGCGACTGCAGTTGCTGTTTTTGCATGCAAGAACTCATTCTGGGTGAACGGCCCCTAACTCATCATTCCCAAGGGCCAACATGTTTGCCAACTTCGCAGGTTTCCAATGCCAGTTGCGTTTCAACACACCTGGGATGCGAAATGTGCATAGATGTGCTGCCTTCTCTGCTAACAGCCCCTCCAATATGTCACCTTGATCTATGAGTTGTGCTGTGAAGAGCCTTAAGATGTGTATCGGCATCTACTCTAAACAAGTTCATGGCAGCACTCCATTCTCGTAATGTGTTTCTGGATAGTTCACGTTCCAATAGCGGTGGCAATGAACGATTTAAATTGTTTTCTTGGAAAGAGCCCATGAAATTAGTACCTTAACTGCTTCTTCTAGGTCAAGATTGTCAGTTAAGACTCTCCATAATAGAGCTTTCCAATTACGTGGGTGGAAAGTTTTGCCAGCGTTGGTAGTAATGGGTCAGGATAGGTAATCCTAGACGATGTAAAGGGGTAAAACATCAACACCATGCTTGTGTAACATCTCCACTAAACGAGAAGCCCTTGCGCAGCTATTAGTCTCCCTGGTTGAGAGGCAGAGTATTAGACAGGAGGTTCTGGCCTTGCTGATGGTCCAGTGCAATAAAGGCGCTGCGACGCTGAAAGTTATACACCAGCAAAGAGCTGCAAAATAGATGCACTCGCATTAGTGCGCTGCCTGGCGCCCACTCAGAACCCGACCGAGATTAATCACCTGTCAAGACGGGTTGTTTTCCAGCTCTCCCTCTCTTTCTCTTTCTCTCTCACTCTTGTTTCCCTCTCTCTCCTTCTCTCTGTTTTCCTTTGCGGGGGAGAACGATACACAGACTTGCCTTTAATTCTGCTCGCCTGCCCACAGGCGCTGTAGGATTGTGCCAGCTCTGCAGCAGACCACGCTGTGCGCGTGTGTGTATGTGTCTGCGTGTTTGTGCTCCACCTCTATGCAGTTAATGAAGCCATATGCAACAGAAACCAATAATCAAAGTACAGTGATGTGGCTTTGGCTGAATACCAGTTACTCTGGGTCTTACGCCGTACCCCTGTTGGACTCCACTCTAGCCTGAGAAGCCAACAAGGGCGTTTCTAATGCAGATATACCACTCCCACTGAGAGGAGGCTGTTTGCAGTGAGTGTGTTTATGGAGATACACACACACCGAATGTCATAACCCCTTTTTGGAAGCCATTAGCTCTCATTCCATCAGCTGTTTTGAGCAGGCTTAGGAAGCCGTTTGATGAAATATTAGTATACACATTAGCCTAATAAGAGTAACAGTGCAAACCACAGAGCATTAAAACACACTTAATTAAAGATGCACACTGATTATTCACCCTGAAAGAACAGTTATAACTTGTTTGTAACCACTATTTTTTTATTCGTGAGGAATCTTTGAATTAATTTTAAGTCTTTGTTATGTGTTTCTGTGAACTTTTAAAAAAGTAAAATGCCTTAAAGGCATTCACCCACAAATGAAAATTGTGATTTCATTTACTCACCCTCATGTCATTCCCAATCTTTTTGACTTTTTTTTTCTGTGGAAGAAAGCACTTCATTCAGTACACCTTACTGGTACCCGGTTGTGCTCCCTTTCACCTACAGAACTGCCTTAAAGGATAGTTCACCCAAAAATGAAAATTCAGTCATTAATTACTCACCCTCATGCTGTTTCAAACCCGTAAAACCTTCATTCATCTTTGGAACACAAATTAAGATGTATTTGATGAAACCCAAGAACCTTCTGACCCTAGACAGCAAAGCAATAGACATGCTCAAGGCCCAGAAAGATAGTAAGGACAATAAAGAGCAGGTCATATGGGTTTTTGTAAAACAATTTTTGCAGTTTGTAACGTAGCTATCCTTCAGTGTAAACAGTCTGAAAGTTGTTAATCAAAAAAGTGCATTACACAAAGATATTGTCTCTCAATAGAATAAATCGACTCAGAATCGCCTTAACAAGTCATCATATTTTTTAATCTTCTGCCTGTTACCGATCTACGCCACTGGGTAACATATTTGCATAATCCCTGCCTTCCTGCAAAATATGAATAGTCAGACCTGCCCACAAACACTTCCGCTAGTTAGTGTGTTTACATCATGTCGAGGAGACGCTGTGTTCTGCGCTGTGAAAGCAAGTTTGTTTTGTTTTCATTGCAGAAAGATGATGATGTGAAGAATCAGTGGTTAAAAATCATTTTTTCCACAATACCACAGCAATACAATTCAAACGGTTTGTTGTGTATTCATCATTTTACCAAGCGCTATATTGTTGCATGTTCAGGGTTGCCAGGTTTTCACAACCCAGCCAATTAAACTAGCTCAATTGCATTTCGAGGGGGGTCCCCCATTAAAAATTGCATTCTGGGGTGTAAAATACACGCTTTGTCGGGGCTCCCCTGGTAAATTCACATTCCTGGGGCTAAATATGACTTTATTGGGGTCGCTTCAATGCGCGGACATCAAAAACAACCGCAGACTTGGCAACACAGATGGTAGCGCTTGATGAAGTACTCCTCTCTGTACCAATCCAAATAGGTTTGGCCAGTTGACCAATCAGAGCAGAGTAGGGTTATGAAAGGGAGGGCTTTATAGACATTATGCTCAAATCTGCTTTGAACAACTGTTTCGAAATCATTGGCAAATGACTCTATGTATAAATGTATATTCTGGGAAAATTACAATGATAAAAAAAAAAGATTAAATAAAAAATAAAGTTGTTATTTTTGTTTTCTTTGCACACAAAAAGTATTCTCCTAGCTTCATAAAATTATGGTTGAAACAAAGGTGCTCAACTGGACTGAGATATGGTGACTGTGGAGGCCATTTGAATATAGTGAACTCATTGTCATGTTTAAAAAAAAAAACAACAGTTTGAGATGATCTGAGCTTTATGACATGGTGCATTAACCTGCTGGAAGTGGTCAGAAAGGAATGAACATGGTCAGTGCCAATACTCAGGTAGGCTGTGGCATTTAAACAATGATCAACAGGTACTAAGCGGCCCAAAGTGTGCCAAGAAAATATCCCCTGCACCATTGAACTACCACCACTAGCCTGAACTGTTGATATGGCAGGATGGATCCATGCTTTCATGTTATTTACACCAAATTCTGACCCTGCCATCTGAAAATAACAGAAGAAATCTGGTCTCATCAGAAGAGGCAACCTTTTTCCCATCTGGTATTGTCAATTTTGGTGATCCCGCACAAATTGTAGCCTTGGTTTTCTAAGCTAGCTGACAGGATTGGCATCCGCTTTGGTCTTTTGCTACTGTAGCCCATCAGTTTCAAGATTCGATGTGTGCTTTCAGAAATCTTCTTGTGCATATCTCAGTTGTAACGAGTGGTTATTTGAGTTACTGTTGCTTTTCTATCAGCTTGAAGCTGTCTGGCCATTTTCTTCTGACCTCTGGTATCAACAAGGCATTTTCGCCCACAGACCTGCCGCTCACTGGAAATTTTCTCTTTTTCTGACCATTCTCTGTAAACCCTAGAGATAATGGTGCTTGAAAATCCTAGCAGATCAGCAGTTTGTGAAATACTCAGACTAGCTCATCTGCTACTGATAACTAAACCATGCTTAAAGTCATTTAAATCTACATCTAAATCGATTGAATTGCTGCCATGTGATTGGCTGATTTGATATTTGCATTAGCAAGCTTGTTAGCAGTTGAACAGGTATACCTAATAAAGTGGCGGTTGAGTGCAAATATAGGCTAGTTGTTTACAGCTTCTCTTAAGATGCATTTATTGATATTGATGTTCAGCTTCTGCAGTAACAGCACTTGTCTAGAAACTCTCAGTGTGTTTTCATTGTGACTGAACAAAGGGACATCTGTATCTATGTTAGCTCTGTTGAAGACTATTAGATATCCGATGTGAAAAATCTATAGCCTGGTAAGCCTGCCTGCGATTTGTGAAATGCTATCAAAGACTTCCTCATCCTAGGGCTGCATGTCTCCTGTTTTATAATCAGCCTCCTACACATGTACTAATCAGGGGCTTTAATCAGAACAAGAGAGACCCACAAATAACCAACTCATCTGCAGCAATTACGGACTTCCCTGTGCATGAGCCACATCTTGAGGTGAATCTCGCCGAGGTAGGATTAGTTTCAATGAAAATGCGGCTTGATAATGGTATAAAAAAAGCTGTTTAATTTGGGATATTTGTCTGATCTTCTCATTTGGGATTTTACTATTGGATTTGCTTGTCAAAGTGTAAAGCCTAATGTGTTCTACTTATGTTCATTTACTGAGAAAAACTGCCAGTGCTTTTGTCAGGCCACTAATAGTTGGAGAAAAAAAAGGTTGTTTATTCATCCTACAAAATGTAAATAGGTTTACAGTATGTTCAGATGATTTTTTGTTTGTTTGTTTTCTACCTGCAGACATCCATGATGAGAATGGGCTGAGACCTGTTATGGTGTACATCCATGGTGGGTCCTACATGGAAGGTACAGGCAATATGATTGACGGAAGCATTCTGGCCAGCTACGGAAATGTCATTGTGGTGACCCTGAACTATAGGCTGGGAGTGCTGGGTAAGTCACTGTTTTTTTTTTTGTTTTTTTTTTATTAAATGGTGGATGGTTTTGATTATGAGATATCTTGCTGACCTCCTGTTTTATATTCACCCTCCCACACACATAATAAAGATATACACATGTGTTAAAGTGGCTCATGATCTTGGAATAGCTGATACATAAAAGGGTCATAGGCTTAAAAGTCACAGAATTTGAAATTAAGATTTCATTTTGTTTATTTGTTGAACACAAAAGAAGAAGAGACTGAATGTTATGTAAGCGTTTTATAAGAGCTACTGTAGTTTAATTCCTTGCAGTTATGGTCATGACATGCAAATACAATATTTATGATACCTGTGTTACCTGTGAATCTTTTTCCAGTTGGAAGAAGTCCCAATTGAGTTTGAGTTTCTTGACCAGTTGCTTCAATTTTATTATATACAGTTGAGGTCAAAAGTTTACATGCACCCTACAGAATCTGCAAAATGTTAATTATTTTACCATCATACAAAATGCATGTTATTGGTTCAAACGCTCAACGATGCTCCAGGAAAAACAGTGCATTAAGAGCCAGGGGTGTAAACTTTTGAACAGGATGATGTGTACATTTTTCTTATTTTGCCTGAATATCTTTTTTTTTTTTTTTCCCATTTAGTACTGCCCTTCAGAAGCTACAGGAGATACTTGCAGGTTTCCCCAAAAGACAAAATAAGTTAAATTTACCCTGATCGTCAAATTCAAAAAAGTTTTCACCCCCTGATTAAGAATCAAATGTATGTAAACTTTTGAACAGGGTCATTTTTGTAAATTCACCTATTATTTTCTCTTGCTTTATCTTTTATGTGAACTATTTTGTATGGTCTCTCTTAATTTGGTAAAATAACTTTTTGCAGATTCTGCAAGGTGTGTGTAAACTTTTGACCTCAACTGTGTTATACTATTATAGCATTTATTAATATTTTAAATAAGCCATTTTTAATATTTTCAGTTTTCTTTTTAAGTAATTTACATTATATAACTCTATGTACCTTTAGTCATTTTTATTTATTTATTTATTTATTTATTTATTTGTTATTAATGCTATTTAATTTAATTTTATTTTATTTAGATTTAGTAAATTTAGTTTATTTCAGATAGTTGGTAGGGCAAAAAGTTGTTCATCTTTTGTTTTACTCTGCCAGCTATAGTTTATTTGTCTTTGCATCATGGCCAGGCAAAATTATCCTCATAAAACATAATGATTATCTTACATAAACTATGGGAGGACAATTTTGGTTCTAAAAGTGAAAGAGAAATGTTGTTTGGTCATTAAATTCAGAATTTGTGCTGTCTAATAACTTTTAAAGATTTCATAAACTCTCTTTCACCTTTCTTTTCAGTACGGTTATACATAAGTAGGACGTAATATGATTAATAATTTACATTTAAGAATCTCAGTCTTTTAGACTGTTGCTTCTCTTATTGGATGTGGCAGGTAAATATTAAAAAAAAAGGATCATAGATTTATTCATAATCCTCCACTTCAGCTGTTGTTACAACTCATTATCAGCCACAGCTCTCTGTGAGGCTGGCTATATTTAGATGTGTTAAAGGAAAGGGTATAGGCCTACTGCAAAAGTGTGCACTGCAGGAAAAAGACAGTAGTTGGGGGAAAGGGAGGAAAGTGGCAGCAAGACCGAAGACAGGAGTGAGAGAGCACGAGCGAGGCCTTTGTTAAACGTGTTTCTGCTTCTCTGCCTGACAGTGCTCAGCATGAAGGTGATGGAGATAGTCTAAAGTGTCTGGCTGTCTCCGTCTTTATGGAGAGCAGTTTGAAGTGCTGTGGCAGTGAAAAGCAGAGTTCTAGATGGAGGGTAAAGTGAGATTGGAACATGTTCCCAAGCATATAAAATTGCAGGATCGTTTCCCTTTTGTACCCCCTCTTCAGAGAGCGAGAGCTCTTTCTCCATGACAAAAGTCATATTTTAACACCTCTGAGGTATCTTGATGGCAGCGTGTGTGTGTATGTGTGTGCACTGCACAGACTGCTGTCTAGTTGGCCCATGCCCAGTCCGCCACCAGCGCGACAGATTTTCTTCTCAGCTGTTTTTAGACCTAGTGTTGTAATGGCTTTATCCAGCTTTCAGACACATGCTCACTGATTAGCCAAGGGTGAGAGGAGCATTCCGGTGTGAAAATACTGTTTGCAGAAAGTCATGCACTCCTCTCTTGAATATTAGCTTGTTAGGGAACAAAAAAAATGTGGCTGAACATATGTAGACATATAAACGACAATGTAGTAGGCATAACAGGGTTGTTAGTGTCATAATCATGTGGGAAGTAATAGGACTGCAGGGGTGTTTATTTATAATTATTTTGTATAGGCTACATGGGCATGCATGTGTGTGGCTGTGCATTTTCAGTCCAATATAACTCTGTGTGTGTGTGCTTTCATAGTAATTGCTTCATCTGCAGTGGGGCACATGTGGCCTGACGATGATCCAGTGGAGGCTGTTAGGATGAACTGAGATGTGTCACTGGCACATGGCTCTCTCTCTCTCTGTCACATAGCAACGTGAGCTGACTGCTGATTTGCTTTATAATACAGCAGAATGAGTCTGTTTCTGCACTTAACTCTTCGTCATGGTGCATTATGGGAAACTTAGTTCTGATTTGTAATAATGAGGTATTTATGTATGCGGCACTAAATGAAGAATCACAATGGCTCTTTACGCAGCAGCAGCAGCACTGAACAGTTGTCAGTTCAACTTATATATTTTTTTCGATGTACCAATTCGTCCTCAATGTGAACTCAATATAATAATTAATTCCATCGTTTTAAGTAAATCGTACAAATAATAATTTTGTAAAATAATAATTAGTTCTACTTCCTATCCGCATTTTCATAAACTTGTTGCTGCTATGTTGTTACATTACATAGTGTTGCGCTGCGTTGCGCTGTGTTACATTACGTTGCGCTGCATTGCATTACGATATGTTAGGTTATTGACACAAAATAATAATTTGTTCTACTTCCTGTCCGCATTCTCATAAACCTGTTGCAGCTATGTTATGTTACGTTACGTTACGTTACATTGTGTTGCGTTACGTTGTGTTGCGTTACATTGTGTTGCGTTATGTTACTATGTGCTGCATTGCATTACGTTATGTTAGGTTATGGACACCAAAATAATAATTTGTTCTACTTCCTGTCTGCATTCTAATAAACCTATAACGTTGCACTGCATTATGTTGTGTTATGTTTCGTTGCATTACGTTGCATTATGTTATGTTACGTTATGGACAGAGACACTTTAATTTGGTTTTGAGTTAGGAATAGTTATAGAGACATTCTCAAAAGCCTTGCAGCGATGCATGGAATAATTAATAATTTTAATTTTAAGGCATTTAAATCGGTTTATTAGAATGTGGACAGGAAGTAGTATGAATTATTATTTTGTGTGCACAATTAACTTAAAACCAAGGAAAGAATTATTATATCAAGCACACAATTTACTTTAAACAAAAACACAAATTATTATATGTGTGCAAAGTTTACTTATAAAGAGGGAACAAATTAGTGAATTGTAAGCATGATTTAGTAAACTGAGGGAATGAATTAGTAAATTGTGCGCACAATTATTTTTGAAGAAGTTTCTTCAAAGGCTGCATTTATTTAAAATAAATACAGATAATTTACTCACCTCCTTGTCATCCAAGATGTTTGTGTCTTTGTTTTTTCAGTCGATAAGAAATTATGTTTATTGAGGAAAACATTTCAGAAATTATCTCCATATATTGGACTTCAATGATGCCCCTGTCACAACACGTGAGGAGGAAGGCACAACACAACGATGAAATGCAATGAGAAGTCTTTAATATAATCCACACAGGTAAATTCACAATAAGAAGACAGGAACACATGTACTCATTGATGAGACCGGACACAAAGCATAGAACTCAGCCATGATCCATGATATCGGCCCACGGCAGAGCCGACGGAGGGAGGAGCCGCATGGTTGAGGAGGGAGTGGAGGTGGAGCCCGAGGTGGAGACAGACAGCCAACGAGTCCAGGTGAGACAGAGGATCTGGAGTCCAAGGCTCAGGCGAAGGCAGAGATGCACGGCGGACCCGGAGCGACAGAGGACTGAGGCGGAGCTGGAGGGAGCAACGAGGCGTGGAAGAGGAGTGGAGTCCTGAGGCAATGGCGGGACCAAGCCGGAGGAACGACGGAGCCCGGTGGAGCTGGTGGGTTGATGGGCGATGGTGGAGACGAGGGAGCCAGGAGCCAGGGTAGAGCTGCTGGATTGGAGGGCCGAGGCGGAGTCCAGGACTCGGAGGCTGGAGGCGGAGATGAGGGATCCTCCAGCCATGACACCGATGGAAACTGACAGACCCGCGGTGAGCCCACCGCACAGATGGTGGGCAGTGGGGCTGTAAGGAGACAGAGGTAGTGTGACTGAGGCAGGGATGCGTGGAAGAGGCAAGAGAGGGAGGGTGGGAAATCCAGGCAGGGCAGGGCAGAGAGAGGGTTTAGGGTAAACTGATAGTTCGGGCGAAGGTGGGATTAAAGGGGGCATGTCTGCACATATGTCCTCATTGAAATCGATCAAATCCTGTTCAAAATACCACAGTCCCAGATACAGTTTCCGCTCACCCTCAGCTATGGTGCAGTGGCCGGGGCTTTCCTCAGCACCCTCACGCTCCACTGTAACTTCCACTTTCGCGTGTGATGTAACCTGGTTGGACGTGATGGTACTGTCGTTCCATTTGGCGATGGCTTGTCGGTCATGCTGGGCTCTGGCTCTCCATCTGCGGTGGGCTTGGGCTCATGCTCCACGAATCGGGGGAATGGTTGGCTGGGCTCTGGGTCAGGAGTGGGGCTGGTGTCGTCGTCCGCAAAGTCCACGGTCAGTGAAGACTGGCAGGACACCAGCGCCCATTCCACAAAGGTGGCGAGTTTCTCTCAAGGACCTTCCGGGTAGTGTGTAAGGGTGGCTCGAAACACAAAGTCCATGGTGTGGTCCTTGAGAGAGCGGTCCCCCTGCTCCAGCAGGAGAACAAGGACGGCCGGGTCATCCATAACAAAAAACATGAGGAGGAAGGTGAAACATGATGATGAAATGCAATGAAAAGTCTTTAATATAATCCAAACAGGAAAATCCACAATAGGAAGACAGGAACACACATACTCATTGACGAGACCGGACACAAAGCATTGAACTCAAACAACTATTAAAGGGTGGCTAATGATACACAAACAGGTGATGGTGAAAAACTAAAAATGACTCAACGAGGACAGGAACAGGAACAACCATATATGGGCACATGAGGGAAAAACCAATGCAAATAGTCCAGGGGTGTGACAGCCCCCAAGTTCGAACTTCCAAAATGCAGCTTCAAATGTCTCTTAACGATCCCAGCCAAGGGGCTTGTCTAGCAAAACGATTGGTAATTTTCAAAACAAATTGACAATTTATATATATTTCGAACTCAAATGCTCGTCTAGTCTGCGTGAACTCAATACAGTCAATACAGTTAGGGTATGTTGAAAAACTTGTTTTCTTCCCCAACTTCCAAATCATCTTACATCGCTGCAGAAGTACCAACCTAGTGTTTACAAAGTCAACATGCAAAGAAGAACAAACACCCTATACACAAAAAAGGTAAGACAGTGACGTAGGATGATTTTGACACTGAAAAAGAAAACGAGACTGGAGTTTTTCGAAATACCCTAACTGTATTGACCCAGATTACACAGACTATGCATGTGCATCGCAGAGACGAGACAAGGTTAAGAAGTATATAAATTGTCAATTTGTTTTGAAAATGAACGATCGTTTTGCTAGATAAAACCTTTCTTCCTCAGCTGGGATTGTTTAGAGCCATTTGAAGCTGCATTTAAACTGCATTTCGGAAGTTCAAACTTGGGGGCACCATTGATGTCCACTATATGGAGAACATTCCTTAAATGTTTTCCTCAAGAAACATAATTTCTTATCGAGTAACGAATGAAAGACATGAACATATTGGATGACAAGGGAGTGAGTAAATGATCTGTCAATTTTTGTTCTGGAAGTGAACTTCTCCTTTAAATCAAAAAGACAAAGAGTAATACTGTGACATATTATTACAATTTAAAATAACTGTTCTCTATTTGAATATATTTTAAAATGTAATGTATTCCTGTGATGCAGAGATGAATTTTCAGCAGCCATTACTCTAGTCCTTCAGAAATCATTCTAATGCCGATTTGCTGTTCAACTTGCTTTATCATTGTCAATGTTGAAAACAGCTGTGCTGCTTCATAAATTATACTTTTTCATTTGTGTGTGTGTGTGCGTGTGTGTCATTCCTAAACAGTGACACCGTGAATGTAGCCAATCAGATTAAAGTGCACTGTATAACTGATTTCTTGCTGAACCTCTATAGTAGACATGCACATCGGAAATCTGCTTCTTGAAATTTTACAGTCTATAACCGTAAAACTGAACTGCAGAGAGTCCTGCAGAATCTCTCTCTGGCTTTTATCAAGCGAGACACTAAAAAACCTTCCCAAATCACCCTCTGAGTCGTTTAACAGACAGTAGCTTACGCTAATAGACCCCTCTGCAGTGGGTCAATCTCTGCGGAGCCTTTATCCTATTCACTTCTGTCTCTGTCAGTCTGTCTGGCCTGGAAGCCTCCTACAGTTTCCCTGAGGCCTGTGAGTAGAGTCTCTACAGCAGGGCAAGGACAGGCACAGCCCAGGGGAGGAAGGCCAAATGGGCTTCAGTCCTCTGAAATGCTTGCATGTGGGAGGAAGAGAAACAGAGAGATTAGGAGCGACAGAGAATGAGAAACAAAGGGCTTTTTGGGTTGCATTTTAAGCAATAGCAATATAATGGTGCAGTAATAACAGTGAGAATGTGCTTGGGTGTCTTTGGGCATGTCATGCTGTCCTCAACTGCCGAAAGGCAGAGTTGTTTGTTGTGGTCTCGTGGTGGTTCTAATGACTTTGCTTTCTTTTACACAAAAACACAGAGAGGAGAGGTGATGTAAGGTAACAGCAGGAGAGGTCAGAGGAGGACTGTTGCAGGTAAATGTGTTGAGAGTTAGAGTGGACAGGAGTGAGGTATCACAGACTATTGAGTAGATTAAAGATAGCATGTCAACACTAGGAGAGGAAGGCTTGAATCCGCAGGCAGAAGGGGCTGCCAGAGAATTTAACGGGAGAGACAACATGGGAAACAAGGATTAGAAGAAAGAACATAAATTGTTATGGACAGTACTGCCACGGCCTAGCGGTTAGTACGTGTTTCAGATATACAGTGCCATGCGAAAGTTTGGGAACCCCTTGCAGAATCTGTGTTTTTTGTCTTGTGGACTATATGTACACATCTTTTATGTAAAATATCTTACTCAGGACACCCTTGGTTCTTAATAGTGTGTGATTACCTAGTTTTTTTTTTTTGATGGTTGTTAATGGGTCCCTCATTTCTGAACAGTAAAACTGAACACTGATCTTCAGAAAAATCCTCCAGGTTCTGGTGATTCTTCAGTTTTCCAGCATCTTTTGCATATTTGAACCCTTTCCAGCAGTGACTGTATGATTTTGAGATCCATCTTTTCACACTGAGGACAGTTGAGAGACACAACTATTAAAAGGGTTCAAACATTCACTGATGATCCAGGAAACACGATGCATTAAGAGCTGGGGGTGAAAACACTTTTGAATCTGAAGATCAAAATTAAATTGTACTTCATTTGTCTTCCGGAAACATGCAACTATCTTATGTTGCTTCCGAGAGGAAGTACTAAATAACAAAACAACAACAAAAAAGGATATTTCAACAAAGTAATAAAATTTTACATCTTCATCCTGTTCAAAAGTTTTCACCCCGGCTCTTAATGCATCGTGTTTCCTTCTGGAGCATCAGTGAGTGTTTGAACCTTTTTAATAGTTGTGTTTTGAATCCATAGTTGTCCTCAGTGTGAAAAGATCTCAAAACCACAAGAACTTTCAAATAAAAAAGATGCTGGGAAACTGAAGAATCTGCAGGGACCTGGAGGATTTTCAGAAGAACAGTGCTCAGTTTAACTGTTCAGAACAAACAGGACTCATTAACAACCATCACAAAAATAAATATATAAATACATAAATAAATCTGTCCTAGATCATCAGGTAACCACACACAGAATTAAGAACCAAGGGTTCCCAAACTTTACAGGGGGTTATTTTCTTTTTCTCTTTTTTATCTTATTTTCTTTTTTTTTTTTTCTTTGTTTTGTCTTGTGGACTATATGTAAACATCTTTTATGCTAAATATTTTACTCAGGACAGTACTAAATAAAAGATAACATGCATTTTGTATGATTTCTCTTATTTTGTTCAAATTATTCACAGATTCTGCAAGGGTTCCCATACTTTCGCATGGCACTGTATTGTTTGAGAAGAGGTTCGAGCCTGAATTGATTTCTGTGAAGATGGCAGAAATATTCATATTCTTAAAATATTCATACTTTTGTTACTGCTCTTATATTGAGATGATTGATTCTCCCATATAAATACTGTTTTAAACTCGATTTCACTATTTATTTAGTAGGGTGGAATCTCTAGACACCTCACAATTCAATTCAGTTAAGACTCAGAGGGCTGCAATGTGATCATAAAATGGTTATTGATGCATCTTGATGTTTCTTTCTTTTTTTTTTTTTTTCCTATAAAATATTTCTTACTTTGTGAGTACTTGGAAATTTCAAAGGAAATGTTTTTGTAATGATCTACAATGAATTTACTTCCAATATCTGTTAGTAACCATTTAAAGAGATTTGATTCTAAAACAATTTGTTAGCTGCATTCTTTCTTATTAATTAATTTACAGACTTTGAATATCAAATTTATTTGTGCATTTTTATTAAATTACTTATATAAGTATACAATTTTTCAAAATAACCACAAATTAATAATAAAACAATTGTGCATTAAGAATTAAAACCAACTAAATATAGATTCCAAATAAAGTATAAAGCAATAAAGTGGAACTAAACACATTACAAGCGATCAACAAAAAGTACTTTCAATATCCGAGAGTGCATTAAGTATTTGAAAGTTCAGAGACACTTACGGATTTTTCTCTTTTTCTCAGCATTATTGCTGTTTAATTATTACCAATGATTTTAACAGCAGGTCTAACAGGTTGCGTTCACACTAATGCATAGATCTGTTTCAACATACCAAATGTCTTGTCCTGCCCAAAAATGAAAATTATGTCATTAATTACTCATAAAATGAAATCTGAGAGCTTTCTGACCCTGCATAGACAGCAATGCAACTGCCACGTTCAAGGCCCAGAAAGGTAGTAAGGAACTTGTTACAATAGTCCATGTGACATCAATGCTATGAAGTTACAAGAATATGTTTTATGTGCAGAGAAAACTAAAATAATGACTTTATTCAACGATTCCTTCTCTTCCATGTCAGTCTTCAATGCACGTTCACAAGAGTACCATGACACATGCATGTGGTGCTGCTGACGCAGGAGCCGGCGTTCTGACATGACGTGCATCTCTCTAAATTCATTGTCTGTGTATTCTGGTTAAAATAAGTAAGGCTGGGCAAAAATGGAACAACATGAGGGTGATCGGTCTTATAGTTCTTATTTATTCCTAATATGAAACTACTTACTGTATATTAAACTAAATGAACAATTTAACATCTTTTAAAATGTCAGATACTATTACCATTTCATGACGTGGCCATGTTAGTTCAGGTTGTAAAATGCAAAGGTTGTAAAGGTTGTACATCAGTTTATGCCATCAAACTATATTTGATATTAAATCAGGTAGAAATAGCTCTGAAAGATAACAGGTGATCACATTTACAGTGTAAATATTTTATAAGAATTGATTTTCTTGTTGCTTTTTCCCCTCATAATGCCCTGCAATTTCTGTGCTTTATTGAAAAAAACAAACACAATGTTTTTAAAAATGCGAAGGATAGGATGGATGAGGAAGGAGGTTTAGGTTGAGAAATTGAGGTGACTGCCTGAGGGGAGTCTTCAAAGCGTGACACAAGCGGCGCATACAGCGCTGGTTAACGTCTTCCCATTACAATCAGCTCAGAACACAAACAATAAGCAAACAAGCTTCTTTCGAATGGCACTGATGCCCAAGGCGGGTGAGAAAGCTGATTTGCCTGTACCAAAAGAATAAAAACAAAACCTAATTAAAGACAGATCAAGCCCCAACTGACGTTTCCCTTTTGACACATAAACACACACCTCTAATGGCTTTTAGAAACGTAAACCTCTAGGATTTATATAAATGAGCAGAATCCTCTGCGGATGATGCAAGCCCTCTTGTAGTGATTATTCAGACATTTTGAATCATCGTGCCCCTGTGAGAGGGTCTGGCAGTTCTGATAAGGAAGGCTACCTTGAGAGCCACTTGTTGAAATTCCTCCATTTTGCATTTTACCTTGTAGCACATTAATCTTTCAAGCATTAAATATGCTTGATGTATTTTTTTTTTAAATGATTGTTGAAAAAAAATTGGTATGGACATAAATAAAAAAAACCTTGTCATTATTGATAAATATTTAGCTTTTACAGTAGCTTTTGTCTTAAGAACCTTTAAAGAATACAGACTAAAATTATCAACCCCAGTTCTTGCCTTATAAAGTTTAAATGCCTATGCTTGGCTTCCATTGTAAAGGTCATTGTTGTCATACTTCTTTGTAAGCTCAGTGTTATAATGGGCTCTGAACTATTTATTTTTTTAAATTGTATATTTCATCTATTTGTGGAAAGGAAAGCACATTATTGTGAACTCAGCTCTACTGTCTTGAGCTCCAATTAGGGTGTTTTTGTAAGTGTACACTTTTTTCCTTGAAAGAAGTATATTATGCTAACCAAGGTTGCCATTATTTACTGCATAATTAATCTTTTTTTTTTTTTTTTTTTTTTTTTTTTTTTTTTTTTTTTTTTTTTTAATAACATTTTCCAATTATATATTTTAAAAATCCAATTTATTCCTGGGATGCAAACAGAATTTTTCAGCAGTCAGTGTCACATGAACCTTTAGAAATCATTCTAATATGCTGTTTAATATTTTGTAGAAACTGATTTATGTATTTATTTAGTTATTTATGTATGATAGGAGAAATAGAAAGTTCAAATATAATATAATAATAAAATCTGTACTGTCTATGCTGAATAAAATGATTAATTCATTAAAAATGTAGAATAAATTTGAATTCATATAACTACAGTGTGTCATTTTAACTAAAAATGTTTCATGTGGGTTTTGCAGATGGAAATGGTGCACAGCATTAATGAGTACACCCCCTCTAAAACTTAACAAATTCAGCAATTACTCTTCACTTAGAAGACAAGTTAGGGATCTTTGGAGATATAATATTCCAACAAGCCTGTTTGATCAATTTCCAAAGAAAAAATGTCAAAATTATTCAGTAAAATAAGATTTTCTTTTAGTTCACACTAACCTAGTTTAGGTTAAGGCAATTTTTGATCAATGGGTAAGTATATTGAATCAAAACTTTTAAAGACATGTAATTTCCTGACAATTAAAAGTGTTATATAGCCTACTGAATCATACTCAGACTTAATACTGGCAACAATGGAACCACTTGGGAGAGAAGTGCCATCTGACTTATTTTTTAGCATAAAAGAGGACAATGGTACAAGAGGAATACCAAATTATTGTTTTAAGTGTGAAAATATAGCAGAAGTGACACCGGCATTCAAAAACAATGGACTTGTGACAAGACTCCTGAAATAATCAGGTCTACAATTTAAGTTTTCATAGTGATGAGTGAATTTTTGCTAGAAAAAGAGCAGGAGAAATACCATGCTAGTGTCTCAGAGCTGGTAAAAGAGTGACACAACGCAGCCTGCAGAAGTGACATGCATGGTTGTTGTCACCACTAGAATTGCCTACTGTAGCCAAAGAACAATAATCTCATTTAACCTCTTCCAAGGCCCATATTTACAACATATAGACTATCGGGAATCCATACTCCGGTCTCGAGACCAAGTCAATCATTTCGGATCCAAAAGGATCCACAATGTTATGGTGTTGCTAGAGGAGGAGTACAGTGAGAAGTGCCTGCTTCCCACAGTGGCGTTCAGTGATAGTAAAGCTCTTATATGGGGATGCATGAGTGCTGAAGGTGTGAGGGAGTTGTGCTTTATCAGTGCTGTCAAGAATTCACACACCACTGTGTGATGGAACACAAAGACTTGAAACAGAAGATGCTACCCTCCCCTAATCCCCTGCATTGTTGGGCATTTTTTTTCAACATGACAAAGAAAATATTCATATTTCTCAAGGTGAAAATCCTTCAGTGGACATGTATTTCACTCAATCATAACACTCTTGAGCAGCTGTGCGGGATTCTGTACAAACGAGCTGAGCAACAGGGCAGGGCATTTAAGGAGTTAAATAGGACAGATGTGGAACATTTGTCATGAATTTGTACACTCAGTGTCAAGAAGGGTCAGAGCAGTATACTTAAAATTCTGGAGGACATACTAAGTACTAGAATATTATACATTTACTGAATTAAATCTACTCATTTCTGCAGTCCTTCATTTAAACAAAATTGGCTAATTTACTTATTTGACAGATATTGTAAAATAAGTAAAATATTGGCATATATCTATATATATATATATATATATATATATATATATATTTTTTTTTTTTTTAAGAATATATTTAATGCATTTCAGTGTTGCCATTTTTCCATGAATTATATTAGTGATCATAAAGAAAGTACATATTTTATATTTTGTCAGAGGGGGTGTACTCATTTATGCTGTGCACTGTAAATAAATAAATAAATAAATAAATAAATACATACATACATAGAATGCCGTTTCCTGAATTTCTTTAAATTGCAATTCAGTAAATTCCAAATGAAACTGTAGTTCCTGTGGAAACTTTCTGTAGCTCACAGCTAATTCAATTCAAATTTCAATTCCAGGATTCAGCCTGTTCTTACATTTTGAGTTTTGCCCATCCCTGCAATAAATAGATCAGAAACTAGATCAAACAAATGTGCAGGGTTGTTTACAGACCTGCAGACATCAGTCAACATTTTTAATTTCCTTCATCTCAGACATGCACAGTCTGGAATCAGCATACCTCCATGTTGAAACAGGGAGCTCAATTTGCCCTCAAAGTGGACCTTCTACATGAACCAGATGTACTGGAGAGATCTGGCCTTATTTTCACCATAACTCCAGATGGCCAGGCCCTTTGAGAGGAGGAGACCTCACTGTGTTGATTGGTTAATCCTATAAAAACCGTCTGAAGATCTGTGGATGGCAGCTTGTCGCTCAGGGATGCAGTGTGCTGGGGCACAAGAGGGCAAAGGGTTAATATGAATCTGGCTGGTTCAAGCCTCGTGTTCAGTCACGCTTTCCCTGTTTTGGGCTGCTGTGCCAGGGGAGATGTGGAACTCTTTGCCCTGCGCACGTTCGGATGCTAATGTGCTGTTTGCTTGTCTTTGTTTTGAGCTGCGGCATAGCAATGCCACGGGAAGGAGGATGTAATTGTGTAGCGCATTAAATTCTGAAATTACAATCACATGGAGAGCACTGACAAAAAGTACGGAGAAACATAATGAGGCGTAACGGGAAAAGCCATGTAAACATCAATGACATGACCTTGACTTGACAAGACTCATTTAGGGACACTAAATTGTTTTATTTGTGTCAGTTTATGTAGTGTTCTACCAGTAAGTGGGGTTAAAGAGGGCTCTCAACTGCAATCTACATGCAGACAGTTAGAAAATATTGTATATGATATTCTTTGGACAGTTCTGGATGTTTGAATGTGGTTTAAAAAGCACTGCTTACATTAATGTTTTTTTTTTTTTGTTTTTTTATTGCATTTTCTTATAATTTAAAATAATAATACAACAAAATAAAAACAAGCCCACAAAATACAGAGAGTGAGATATCACAGACATTATACAACTTTACATTATACAGCTCTTGTTATATATACATATACACACGTATATACCTATACATACAAAGAAATATTTAAGGAATACGCATGTCTAGAATTGGGGTTGGGGGTGTCACTCAACTTCATCTGTATCACTTCCACACTAGATTTTTCATTCCCAGGGATAACATATATTCCGCCTCTACACCTAGATATTTATGAAAGGGGTCCCAAATCCTATGAAACTTAAAGGGGTTATGTCTCAGTGCTGTGGAATAGGCTTCGTTACGAATAATTCCCTTAACAATACTTATCCACTGGGCCACCGAAGGGGATGTGGTCGTTATCCACTGCAACAAAATACACTTGCGAGCACAGTGTAACAATATTTGCAAGAGCTGAGTACCTTTAAAACCACAAGGGAGTTCCTGTGTAAGACTCAGTAGGCAGATCTTAGGTCCTAACCGCAGAGGGCAGGAAAAAATTCTCTCCAATTCTAAGAAAACACCTGCCCAGAACTCTTGGACCTTAAAACACTCCCAAAAACAATGTATGAGGGTTCCCTCAGCAATCTTGCATTTATTGCAGAAACTGGATAAATTGGGGTTCATTTTGTGCCTGCGTACCGGAGTTATGTCTAATCTATGCAGTATTTTAAACTGCATTTCCCAGGATGCATTATCTGCTAAACAAGAGGGTGTTTCACATGCAGCTCTCCAATCTGCTTCATGTATATCCTCCCCAATATCCATTTCCCACAAACCCCTGACTTTATCTGAATTGTCCTTATTTGAACTTATGAGTATATTGTAAAAACGGCTAAGTGCTGACCGGGAAGAAAAAGCATTGCTTACATTAATGTTTAAAAGTTTGGTGTACTCTCATGAACACGCACCAAAGACTGACACGGAAGAGAAGAAATTGTTGAATAAAGTTATTTTTGTTTTCTTTGCACACAATAAGTATTTTTGTAGTGTCATAATATTACGGTTGAACCACTGATGTCACATTAACTATTTTAACAATGTCCTTACTAACTATCTATGCTATGCAGGGTCAGAAAACACTCAGATTTCATCAAAAATATTTAATTTGTGTTCTAAAGATGAATGAAGGTCTTACAGGTTTGGAATGCCATGCGAGTGAGTAATTAATGACAGAATTTTAGCTATCCTTTTACATATGAACATCATAACTAAAATAATGAAAGATTCTTCCAAAATAAAATACTTGCTTTTAATGATTCACAGCTTTTAATGTCAGCTGCTATCATATGATACATAGATGCCATCCCGGTTTTGCTGGGTGTCCTCTCCGCAGTGCACTTAAAGATACTCATCATGGCTGCAGTAACCTCTAGCTCTAGCAGATTCAGTGGAAGCAAAGAATTTATATTTATGCTCTGCATACTGCATGAACACTATTGGAAGCATCTTACTATATAGCATTGATTTAGTTTTTATAAAACTGACAGATAAAGAGAACATGAAAGAAACTCAGGGAACAAGGTGACAAGATGTCATCTTACTGCCAAAGGACCAGCAACTGGAATCAAAATGCAGCATCTATTTAAATGTATCAGATCATCATCGTGTTTCTTGTCATGTTTGTATGATACATGATACTGTCATTACCCACAACCCTAATATCAACACATGCTAGGGTTTGATGGCTTTAACATGGAAAACATCCAAGCATCTGCATCAGTATGCAGAAAATGTAGTGCATAAACAGCAAAAGAAAGGACTAGTGACAATTTGACGGAAGGAAAGGGTTTCATTTGGCATAGAAATGATGCAATTTTAACTACTTTGGCAATGTTGTTGCTTTGCTCTGCAGGGCTACAGTGCAAAATACTTAACTTTTCTAGCCTTGCTCAAGCCAAGAGAAGACCTGATCTTCATTTTCAAGGGTTTTTGTAGATGTTAGGGTCAGTGCATGCCACTCATTTTTGTCCCATCAATCAATCAATCAATCAATCAATCAGTCAATCAATCAATCAATATATACACTGTAAAAACAAACAAACAAACAAACAAACAAACAAAATAAAACAAAACCAAAAATTACGTAAAATTTACTGTACAATACCTTGGTAGCTGTGGTTGCCAGAATTTTACAGTAAAAAATATGGTAGCAACATTTTAGGTTTTACAGTTTTAAGTTACTTACATTTAAATAACGTAATTTCATTACCTGATATAACATTAATATACCAACCTAAGTACTGAAATCTGTTTTTGTACCTTTGTAATACACTGATAACCACCAAAAGCAGGTGACATAAGAAAGTCACATGATGAATCAGCCCAATCACAAGCAGCTTTTAAATATTAACTTTTAAATGCATGACTGTTTCGCCAATCATGATTACACATTCGGGACTTTAGCGACCCGGATCTATATGTGACCATGGACCACAAAATCAGTCATAATTGTAAATCTCTCGAAAAAGAGATTTAAACATCATCTGAAAGCTGAATAAATAAGCTTTCCATTGATGTATGGTTTGTTAGGTAAAGACAATATTTGGCTGAGATACACTTATTTGAAAATCTGGAATCTGATGGTGCCAAATAATCTAAATACTGAGAAAATCACCTTAAATTTGTCCAAATGAAGTTCATAGCAATGCATATTACTAATCAAAAATTAAGTTTTGATATATTTACGGTAGAAAATTTACAAAATATCTTCATAGAACATGGTCTTTACTTAATATCCTAATAATTTTGGCATAAAAGAAAAATCAATAAATTTGACCCATCCAATGTATTTTTGGCTATTGCTACAAATATACCCGTGTAACATATGACTGGTTTTGTGGTCCAGGGTCACATATATCCAGCACGGATGGATCTCGTTCTTGATATTTTAAGACCAGTTACAGAAGAATAAAATAAAGCATATTTCGTTACCTTTTGAAACTTAGAAGGGTTCAGTTTGAGCAGATGATTGTACCATCGCCGTCATCATCAGAGTGCACTTCCACAGTACATTCATCATCTATATTCGCAAAATATTGTTTTCACTGACTTCAAAAACAATAGTGTGTTCGCTGGCAGCTTATTTACCACATCCACCATCAAATAACAGTGACATTTATATTTTATTGCATACAGTAATTGCTCTGCATTCAAACCAATTCAAGTTTTGCTGATGATATTCTTTTGTTTTATGCCTGCGATAATTACGAGTGAAACATCATGTCATTATTGTCTATCAAACAGTGCCACCTCAATGACTAAAGGTGAATTGCATGTATTTAGTTATCAGATATTTACATATTTTTGTGCACAAGAAATATACTTACACTATTACACACCTCAGGTCTCTAGCGACCCTATACACATTTTACAAAAATTAACCAGAAAACAGACATTCTTTATTTTATTGTATTTTATTTTATTTTTACTTTTTTTATTGTTTATAATGAATATATTGAGGGATACTAAGAAAGCTGATGTCAAACTTAAAAAAAAAAAAAAAAAACAGAAAAAAACTAAAGACCCGAGGTATGCATTTAATGGTTAAAAGTTTAAATGCAGCCTCAAAATGCTCTAAACGATCCCAACTGAGGAAGAAGGGTCTTATAGCAAAACAATCAGTTCTAAAAAAAAATGTACAATTTATATACTTTTTAACCGCAAATGCTGATCTTGTCTAGCTCTATGTGAACTCTGTGCATTCTGGGTCAATACAGATAGGGTATGTTGAAAAACTTCCATCTCCCATGGGAATGTCACGTTTTTCATTGTAAATTTTTCACCGTATATAGTACAGCAACTTACTATTAACCATTTAACAGTTTTTTACTATGGCATTTTTACACCATTAAATTCACTGTCATTTTTTACAGTGTATCTGTATCAGACTAATTTTGTAAAAAAATAAAAAATAAAAAAAAAAGGTACTGATGCAGTATATGACATTTTTATGACAAGGCAAGGTTAGTTCAGGACAGTGGTGGGCAGTAACGAAGTAGCTGTACTTCGTTACTGTACTTAAGTACATTTTTCAAGTATCTGTACTTTACTGGAGTAGTTTTATTTTGAGTAACTTTCACTTTTACTTCACTACATTCCAAAGCGTAAGATCGTACTTTTTACTTCACTACATTTCATAAAACATATCGTTACTCCTTATAATATATCACGTGCTCTGAGACGTACAAGCGGTGTCTGATTCATGAATAAACTGATTCTTTTCAATGAACCTGTTAAATTGATTCGCCAATCGCACCAAACGATTCATTCACGAATTGTAATGATCCGATTGCAGCTGTTCTCGAGTCGACAACCCATTGATTCAAATGATCTGTTTAGAGCGAGTCTCCAGTCAACTGAATTCACAAGTAAGAACTGGGAGATCTTGTGCACGCGCGACTGATGCTGCGAAAAGTAGGTTACTAATGTTGAATTTTAGGATTAATTATTATAACTGAAAATCATATTTAGGTCAAAGCTGTCCGTTGTTTGTGAATTACATCTGCTGTAAACGGTGATCTGTTTAAGCGCACTGAAATGCTTGAATTCAGACACATCAAAAACGAAAAATTTAAATAACAGCTTAAATAAAATAACTCCTGCACGTTCATATTCCTCGCTGATGTAACGTTAGCAGTTGTATTAAAATGCTACGCATGTGCTACGCGACGTCTGTTTTTATATTGTTTAGCAACCGTATAATGTTTTATACTGTTTGGATCAGCTAGAGTAGACAGATATGAATGTTTATTCATAACCATACTGAAAATAAGTAAATATTGTTAGCTGATGCTAACTGTCTAGCTGCTTGCTGGTGCTAAATTGAGATAATTTTTAGATACAAAGTCCACATATTTTTATTTAACCACATGGATAGATTACATCTGAGAGAAAAAAAAAGGATGTCATGCTCAGAACATGGTAACTACAATAATTATCAAAGTGGGAAGTGAGGCCCTCTGGGGGCATTGGGCCAGGGGTGTTTTTACACAGATAATATTTGAAAGGAAAAAATCACTATGAAAATATAATTACATTTTCCTTAAAATGTTCTTGCTAACTTCAGGCCTTATTCTCATGTCATATATAACTGTGACGTTATGCAAAACAAGCTTTAAAACTTTTTTCTTACTGGTTAAAAATTTGATGGTCAAATCTGTTTTCTCTCAGGTACATCAACAACAAAAATGTATTTTTTGGGAAAATCCCAGGTATTTTGAGCAGTAGGATTCTAAAAAAAATATGTGCTAATATAAAATTAAATTAAGTAGCCTATATAAAATTGCAAAATAAATCTATCAGTACTTTTTTACTTAAGTACATAAAAAATCGGGTACTTTTGTACTTTCACTCGAGTAAAATTGAAAGAGAAGCACTTTTACTTTTACTGGAGTAATATTTTATTATACGTATCTGTACTTTTACTCAAGTACTCAACTTGTGTACTTCGTCCACCCCTGGTTCAGGATATAAAAAAACATTTTTGGAAATAATAATTAAGATACAGTCACAGGTATTGAATGTGTAAAGACAGTTAAATGATGGTTACACCATTGGACATTGGTCAATTCTCGTTGTCAGAATTGGTAAATCTCTCTTTCTTGTAAATATACAAGTAAAATAATGTAATTTTGCACACACACAGCTTGCCAAACAAGCAGTTCTAATAGCTGCTAAAGTGTGCCAAGTGTTAAATTGGTGCCAAGTGTTAAATAAACTGCATTTGGCTAGTTATGTGAAAAAAGATCCTCTTTGTTTTCCCAGAGAAGGAGGGACAATAGCAACACAGTGATGTGTTGCCAAATGTTGCACATTTTACGTTCCCATGAAAGCAAAATACTTAGTTTGATAGCCATGATGTTCAAAACACAACACTTTTTTGTCTCCTTCTCTCCAACCCCGCAAACTTCTCGCTTCATTTACTTTTGAATGAGGACCAGCCTGTGTTAAGAGCCTTATCTCGCCACAGGATATCTTGTGTAGCTTCAGATGGCCACCACTTTTACATCAATGGTTATTCTCTTTATCCAGTACAGACACTTAAGCCTCTGTCAGAGGACATTACTTACATTGCAATGCTCTTATCATATAGGTGTTACGGAAATGAAGGTAGAGAGGAAAATGTGGGCTCAGCTGGACTTGTCTGTTGTGTGGTCATGTGATCTCACCATGAAGTGAAAACATGCAATGTCGTGAGCGATGGGAAATACGAATGCACTGGCACAATGCAGCTTGATGAAATATGTGTTTTCACTTTGAATTTGGTGATATTACAATATGGACTGTTCGAGCTGTACCAATAAACACATTTGGAGTGTAACACTCCAAGGAGACACTAATGTATTGCATAATGAAATGTAAAGCTCTTTTGAAGAATTATGGATGGAATTTGAAGCAGATATTTAAACATAGTTAAACAAATGCAGAAATGACAGTTGGTTGAAAATGTACTAATTCTCAGGCCATCTAAGATGTGGATGAGTTTGTTTATTCAATTTAGCATTACATCACTTGCTCATCAGTGGATCCTCTGCAGCGAATGGGTACCATCAGAATGAGCTGGTGAAAACATCACAATAATCCACAAGTAATCCACATGACTCCAATCCATCAGTTGAAGTCTTATGAAGTAAAAATCGTTCTTAATGAACAGTTTTGATGATTGATTTGTTTTAAACTTGAAGCTTTTTGGTTTCGGCTTCAGTTGATGGGAGCTAATGGCACCCATCCACTGCAGTGGATTCACTGTTGAGCAAGTGAAGTAATGCTACATTTCTCCAAATCTTGTTGAGTAAACTGTTTCTTTAAAGGCCCTCATGTCGTTCCAAACTTGTAAGACCTTGGTTCATATTCAGAACACAAATGAAGATATTTTTGATGAAATCCAAGAGCTTTCTGACCCTGCATAGACAGCAATGCAACTTCCCCATTCAAGGCCCAGAAAGGCAGTAAGGACACTGTTAAAATAGTCCATGTGACATCAGTCGTTCGACCGTAATTATTTGAAGCTATGAGAATACTTTTTTGTCTTTATTCAACAATTTCTTATCTTCCGTGTCAGTCTTCGGCATGTGTTCACAAGAGTACCACACTACTTTGGTAGATCCGTTGCTGTCAGAAAGCTCTCAGATTTCATTAAAAACATCTTAATTTATGTTTCGAAGATGAACAAAGGTCTTATGGGTGAGGGTGAGTAATTTTCAGTTTCAGTTTTTATTTTTGGGTGAACTATCCCTTTAAGAATTGGGAAATTACAGCGGCAGATTTCCGTTTTGTTTTCATTTAAATTCTCCATTAGCCTATTGGCCTGATATATGTAAAGCAGATTAACATGGATTATACTATTAGATGTACTGAAGATTGTTAATGTGTAAAAATGCGGCACATGAAATAAAACAAATAGAAACTATAATGTAGCAAACATCGCAAAGCTGCTGAAGGAAGTGTGCTCTTTCATGTTTTAATTTAGTTCTTCAGGTTAAAGGTTCCAAAGTTGCTGCTGTTTTTACTCTAATTAGAATGATTGTCATGACTGTCCTCTTTGACATCACTTGCCTTATCAACATAATCATCATTCAGACCTCCTTTTTTCCACTATTCATTTCCTGTCTTGCACTTTCGGCTAATTTTAAATTATGCATACTGTTTTGATGTGGTGGTCTGATTAGAATTCATGAGAAATGTTTTAAATATGCTGTTAACAGACATATAAAGGAACGTTAATGGCTTGACACTAATTACTGGATGATCCCTGCTGAGAATGATTTTAATTACATGAGCTTGGATCCGATTAAGGCCTTCACTATAAGTCGATATTCAGAATGTCAACATGAGCAGTGCATATTATAAGCTTCTCCAAATATACCAAATTTACTTGAGCTGTATGTGTAAGGCATTGTGTTTAAACGTCAGTCTGCAGATTATAGAGTGAGTTTGGATTTTTAAGTCTTGGAGAAAAAGTCTAAAATATATATTTTTTCCTCTGATTTGAACGCTGCTTTGTGTGGATGTCCCTGATCTTCTGTGCAAGTGCACAGCTGTTTCTCGATGTTGCTTATTTTGCAGGTGACAGATCAAAGGCTTTAGAAATTTTAAATATGCGTATTTACCATATTGGTAGACATCTCACGTTTGTCTGATGACTAAGCGTGAACATGAGAGTAATTTTAGGGCTTGGATTTCTCCAAACCCTGGGTACTCTAAAATTAATCTTGATTGAGTATTTTATATCAGACTTTGACCAAAGACCATACTGTTAGATGAGCGCTTATTACTGTCTGTAATTGTATGTATGAGCAGATTTGTGCCACAGCTGTTCTCCGGATGATGTTTAGAAAAGGCTAAGGAAATCCTGTAACAGCATGCCTTTCCCTATTTTCTGCTTCATCCAAATGATACACATGAAGACATTTTCATCCGCCATGCTGCGATGAAAGACAAGAGATCTAATTTAGAAAGCATGAGATTTCTTTTACAGGGACAATGCTTAGGGTTACACTATTGCTCAGTTTGGCGTAGTGTTTAGTTAATCCATCTGCTGGTTGTTTTTTAGGCCAAGGGCACTCTGTGGATCCTTCAGAATGGATGCTTGAATTACATTTGATACCAAGCTGTTCACTGAAGCAGGTATCTGCCCGAGGAGCTGAAACTGAGACCTGTCAGAGCAGATGTCGTCCATCCATAGCAAATCTTAGATAAAGAAGGAAGGAAAACAGAATGTAGCGGAACGTGGAGCTTTCTAGCAACTCAAGCTGAAAGAGAGCAGTCTAAACCCTCTACGTCATAAATCCTTTGCCCTGTACTTAGATTTTAGAACATATGATTTCTGAACATAAATGCATTTATATTCTAAAAAATGTATAAAAATCATGCATGTGTAGTCTTTGTCCCAGAGAAATGTTTTAGGCAGAAGTGATGCTTTGACTTTTAGCAGGCTTCCATCTTAAACTGAAGCCATTTCTAAAGTCGTTTGAAGTTGCATAGCATTTGAAAAGCAAAAGCAAGTTAATTTGCATATCTCTTCTATGGAATGAATTCTTCTTCAAGATTAAAGCTGATTAAAAATTGATGTTTCATTCGAGTGTGCGTATGCACACATTTGTGCATAAGACTTACAAGGATTTTCACAAAATGTATTCAAAAGTTATGCAAAAATCTAAGAACAACTGAAACCCCATGCACACCACATGTGTTATTAGAGCACATTTTACAACAAAATTTTACTTCAGTCATTCTTCTTCAAAATTTCATATTTACTTTGTATAAAAACTCAGAGTTGTATGTACAGCTGGTTAATAAAATATCTGTAGTCTGTAGTCTAATAATTCACCCAAAAAAGAAAATGCCGTCATTAATTACTCACCCTCATGTTGTTCCAAACCCATAAGACCTTTGTTTATCTATATATATATATATATATATATATATAAAACTGGTACATAAGTTTTGTGGAGGATGGTCACTGTAGTAGGAAGCTTTTTAGCTGTGTTTATGATCAGTCTGCATAAATGTAACATATTTTGTGTTTTGATATGGGATAAGGTCACCCCCCCCCCACACACACACACACAAAAACACAAAACGTACAAAAATATTCTCATAGCTTTAGAAGTTAAACCACTGATGCCACATGGACTATTTTAATGATGTCCTTTCTACCTTTCTGGGCCTTGAATGAAGTAGTTGTGTTGCTGTCTATGCAGGGTCAGAAAGTTCTCTAATTTCATCAAAAATACCTTAATTTGTGTTTCGAAGATGTATGAAGGTCTTGTGGGTTTGGAATGCCAGAATTTTCATTTTTGGGTGAACTATCCCTTTAAAGTTGAGTTTGAGCTGATTTTGAGAATGGCACATTTGTCATGGCTCAGGGATCTTGCTGCTTGTGTTCTTAGACAAGAGCGTATCTTTAGAGAGCACTGAATGTTTGCTAAGAGTGACAAAAGACTTTAAAGGAAAGGTAGTGTGGAAAACTTAATGAATATGGCTTGGGTATGTTTTATGCAAATGACTAACCTCAGGCAATCAGTCGCTCATTTAGAATGCTCAAAATGTATTAACAAGGTTAAAATCAAGCTTCTGTAGGTACAGCACTTTTCCTGAGTTATCCTGTTATCCTGTTGTTAGTGAATAAAACCCAATGCTTACAGAGCTACAGTTAACTACAGTGCACATTACCCTTTCATCACGAAGGTCATATTTTATTATTATTATTTTTTTTTTTTACTAATTAGTCTGACTGAATCTAGAGAACTAAGCAGTTATAACGCAGCGGGAATCTACTATTGGGTCATTCTACATCTCATGTCCGTAAAGTATATTTTTAATATATTTTCATCAATATAAAGCCCCGATGCTTAATTTTCTAGTACACAATTATATTTTTTCCCAATCACACTATACATTGAAAAAGCCATATATTTTGTTCAAAATTATGTTCATATCACACACAGCCTTGGTATTCAGCTGAATAGAACAGATTTTGTAAAGGTGCTCATTCTACTCCACATTTAAGCATGAAAATAACCTCAAATATAAATAAATTTTATAGTTTTGCCTTCAGTTAGATTAGGTTATCAAGACATTTGGGTGTGCGTGAAACCGTATGATTTTTTAGTCTTTGTTGTGTTGAAATGTCGTGAAGAACGACAGGAGAGCGCTGGATTGGGTCTGCACAGAGAATGTATTTTTATAAAGACAGGTCATCACAACAGCTTCAGCTCACACATCAGTAACACTCTTCCGTTCGGGAGAAAGATGGAAAAGACCGCTAAAAGAGCAATATGGCAGGTATGGCTGCCTGGGCTGAACCACTTTGTTGTAAAAGAAGTGGAGCCATTCAGAAATGGCTTTTTAATGTATTTTTACAAACACTGGTTTAAACTATTTTAGAACAGCATTAAATGCTTATGAACAGGAAAATCTAGTGAAACAAAACCATTTCAACCTTGTTGCATGCACTTAAATAAAAATAGTATGTGTTTATTGTGATATAAATTGTTTTAATTGTGTCTGAAAAACCATTACCAACTAAGTTCCCCACTAGAACCCAAAAAAGGAATGGTTTGTCCCATTCTCCTGTAATTTATGATGATATTTCCTCTAGAAGCACATGGATGAAACACTAGAAGTTATGTTTTTGGGAAACAGGAAAACTTTTTTTTTTTCACATTGTCCAATTCTAAATGTACCCCTAATTTTTAATTATTCTAAAATGACCTTATTGCAGTTACACTGCTGTTTTGCTTGCATGCTGCATACGTGCGCTGTGTGGAACTGGTCTTACATAAGCTCGCGTCAGAGTAGTTGTTTATACTCTGTCTAATTAACAAGAGAATATGTAAATTCATGTGCATATAGTTGTAGATTCCCCCCAGTGTTTAAATAGAAATGAGGATTTGCATATTTCACAATAAACAACTGTAAAGACTGATGTGCAATCATGGTTATCATTTGCAGGATTATAAATCAGGTTTTTATCATGTCATCTATTCTGTGATCACTCACTTCATTTCTGAATTTTAATTAATGATGTTCTCAGATAAAATTGAAGGGGCCAAATGAAAATGCTGTTCTTTGTAACACGATCACAAAAACATAAGTGACATTGTGACACAGAACATCACATATAGAGACAATTTAGAGATAGAGAGCACATGTGAGACATTTTATTTGTTCTTAAATTTGTAAATGTGTAGTCTTTATAATTACTATGTACTATCACTAAAAGTACATAACAAAAATGCACGTCAGAAGCTATATTGCCATGACAATAATGGTTTATTTGTATTCATCTGCTTTGAGTAAAAGGATAAAGGCCTTCGTGATTGTCTGGCTGCATTAAAGGAAGAAAACTATTTGTTGATGACCAGGTAGTTATTACAAAGATTATAGTCTCAATCCCTGTGGTGCGCAAATCAGTTCAGAGCATAGCTAGCAAATTTCTTCATTTAAAGTTTAATTTGGATGCTTGGATTCATGGTGCTCCTTCTATTTCATATCAGTGCTTGATTCCTTTTTAATTGTGTGTTAACTCAACTTAGTTTAAGATTTATTTTAATTGGTTGTTTAGCATCCACAGGCATAGTGATGTGAAATACGAGGCAAGTAGTCACAACACTGTCATTAAAGTGCTGCATGATGCTGTTGAAAAGCAGATTGAGTCCTGGGGGTCTAACTAGATGTTGCAGCTGATGGAAAACTCCACACATGTAGAACACTGACAGAGGAATTCAATATATTATACAAAGGAGGCCCATTTGAGCTACTGTCATGGCTCATTGGTAACATGTTTGCATCATTTGTGGAGTGCTGGTGTTTCGTGCAGATCCTGGCCTTTGTAAAGAACTCCAGCTCTTGTTGATGAAGAGGATTTGTTTGTGTTTTGACATGGTTATATATTTACTTAGTATCGATCTATCCCTAATGTGTCCTCTCCACTCCCCTCTCAGGGCTGCATAAACCGCTTCAATGACACAACAAAGAGTCTTAGCGGCCAAGTACTTTCTACTAAACGAAAGAACTCTATCAAGGACCTTCTGCCAGACGAATGAATTAGAGACAAAATGAGGCTAAATGCCATTGCTAATTGGTGCCATCTTTCGTATTAGTGGATCCACATTGGGCCATTAAAGTTGCTCTTTAGCTTAGGTTTTGGTTTAACAATAAAACTTTTTTTTTGTAAATCAACATGAAGCCAGCTGTTGGTTATCACACAGATGACCCTAGAATATTAGAAGATCAGCTTTCATTGTATGGAAGAGTCAGTCATTTAATTTTTCCTATTAAAGTCTCTTTGGTAACTACTAAGGTTATTGTTGATAAAGTAAAACTGACGATTTGTATATGCAGGGAATTAAAATTCCATTCCATTGGAATGGTTTAATTAAACTTTAGTTGTCAAACAGCATGTATAATTGATTAAAATTCATAAAACATTAGCAGTTTAATAACTGTTTAATAATGACAAGCCCTTATGAAATCATTATGAAATGATTTATTTTTTTCACCAATGCAATTGTTCCTTCTTAGTATTTTTCTCTATTCTGTGTTTATAATTTCAAAACTGTGCTAGTGTTGCAGGTTTGCTGTTATTGTCACACAGATCTAACATACACGTGATATCTATCCTAGCCCTTTCACAGACATAACCAACTGTGTTTACAGTATGTGAACTTTGTGTGTTTGACATAACTTAGTTAGTGATAGTTTGTATGTAAGAGATAGTTCACCCAAAAATGAGAATTATGTCATTAATTACTCACCCTCATGTCATTCCAAACCATTCCAAGACCTTCGTTCATATTCAGAACACAAATTAATATATTTTTGATGAAATTTTGACAGCAACGCAACTAACACGTTCAAGGGCCAGAAAGATAGTAGGGACATTGTTATAGTCTGTTTTATATACTTTCATATACTTATTAAAGTAATTAGATATAGATATTTTTTCTTACAAAAACGCATTAATTCGCTACAGGAGGCCTTTATTGCCCAGACGGGGCACTTTTTATTATGAATGGATGCGCTTTATTGGACTTGTTTTGGACTGATGAAGAGAAACACCCACCTATGCCGTTCTAAAGTTTGGAAGTACCAGGATAATTTTTAATATAACTCAGATTGCATTCCTCTGAAAGAAGGAAGTCATATACATCTAGGATGTCTGGAGGGTGAGTAAACAATAGGCTAATTGTCATTTCTGGGTGAACTAACCCTTTAATTTGTGTTCCAAAAATGAACGAAGAATCTGGCAGGTTTGGAACAATATGAGGCTGAGGAATTAATGACAGAATTTTCATTTTTGGGTGACCTAACCCTGTAAGACATGAAAAAGAGCTTAGTTTAGTATCACAGCTTTATATGCGAGTGCTTCGGATACAAGCATTCAGAAAACCATGTATAAGAAGTTTAAACTGATGTGGCTATAAAACAAATGCAAATAATAAACTTGCATGATGTTGAAGAATTGCAATATCACGCTGCATGCAATGTTGCATGCTAATGTTTAGAAATGGTGTAATAAATTATGTGTGGGGTATTTTGAGTTGAAAATTCACAGACACATTCTAGGAACACCTGAGACTTGTCACATAAATTTGCCAAATTCTGTGACATTTCACATTATAGAAAAAAAAAAATCAATTTTAATGACTGGATTTCACAATTCTCTCTGCATTTTCAGCATTGCTGAAATCATAGGGCCCTGCTTTTACCATCCTCTAACACTAGATAATAATGCTCATGGCATGTTAATGTTATGTAACTTAAATGTCACTGTGCTCCATCTTCATACTGGCTTTTGTCACTGACTGACTAATGCTCCATGTCAAAGGTGAAGGAGAAACACATCATATACTCTCTGTAGGTTCTTCTGAGCCTTGAGGTGAAGACCACCTGTCTTAATGAGTACAACTGACTCTGACATCCATCATCCACACTGACAGAAAAGCATTTCCCAGGCGTGATGTTCATCTTGTGAGTGAAGGATAGTGGCCTGTAAGGGACAGCAGACTTCATCATGGACCTGTGTGGTTACCACTAAAGTGCTGAGGGATGTGTACTCTCACCCCTGGAAGCGTCTTAATGTTTGATGAAGTGAACTGAGGATGTCTGAAGTTTAAAACTGAAAGTTATTTTGACAGTCTTTGCAGTGTTTTAGGGATTGGCTAGAGGTTAAAAGACTGGATAGATCCACTTACTACTGTGTGAAAAAAAAACAGGGCCTCACATTGGAGCTTCTTGACACATGGAGCCATTCAGGTTTGAGTCTGATTTGCAGTGTATATCAATATGTATCCGGAGCTATAGGTCGATTACTTACAAATTGTAATCCGTTACTGATTCCAAATTGCATGGCAAAATGTTTTAGCAATTTAATCCATTACATTACGCATTTTAGGTAATATTAACAGACTACGTTTCACTACTTTTCACCTAATTTAGATTACTTTTGACCTAATTTGCTTATCACAAATATTATTATTTTATTATTATCTATAAAACAATATTGTACCAAGTTTACATAATATCTTAGGTTAAAGGGGTTCAGATGAAAATGTCTTATGTAAATAAGAAAAAAACAACAACAACAAAAAAAAAAAACGCACAAAAAAAAAACTGAATTTGTGCATTTTAATTCTTTTGAAAGACAAAAGCCTTCCAAAGACATAGTAATGCATGGTTAAACAATCCACTAAAATAAATAAATAAATAAATACATATTTATTTATTAATGTGTTCATCAGTAGGTGATGCAATGTTTTTAAATTTAAACTTAAAATAGGAAAGTATGACATTTGAGTACTTAATAAAATTACTATATATACAAATATATTCTGACTTTTTATAAGTATATATATATATATATATATATATATATGTATACTTATAAAAAGTTTACATATATTTGAGGTATACCTGTGCTCTGAGAATCTGTGTTTTCATTGTTATACACTAGGGCGCTATTACACATCTTCTGTAAAGAATTTCCAAAACACCAGTGAAGAACGAACCTAAACAACAGATGCTTCCACATGTAATCTAACACAATCGTCAGACATTAAACAGCATCAAAACCATAGATTTGTAAAACTGTAACGTTATGAAATAAAACGTTGATCAAAATGTTACAATGTTACTGTCAAGCTTTGGTGTGTTGATTGACTCCATCTACGTCTTGATTATCATCAATATTCTTTTTCTTTCTTTTCTTTCTTTTTTATGAAACTACACATTCAAGTGTTTTAAAAAAAAAAAAAATAAAAATAATAATAATAATGCATGAAGCTAGAATAAAATGTTTTTGTTTACAAGCAGATACCCTGTTCTTTATTTTGATGTTTCGTATGTTCAGATATTCATATGACAAATATATACATAGAATTAATACTTAAAGGGACATATTAGTATATTTAAAGTATGATGTAAAGTTCACTTAAAGTAAACTTACAAGTATACTTACAGTATAAAACTACTAAAGTAGTAGTTTACTGATACGTCAAGGTGTACCCAAAATGCATTGAAAAGTATTTAATTAGTAAACTATCAGTATACCTATAAGTTCACTTTTAGTATAACTGCAGTACAAACTAAAAACATAACTAGTTGTGTACTCAAAGTTTACTACTGTTATACTTAAAGTATACTTAAAAGTATACTTTTATATACTAGAAATTGGGCCAATTTAGTCCCAAAAAAGTATTGAAATAGTACACTTAAAAGTATACTACTAGTACACTAATATTTGTATACTTACTAAATAAAGTATACTTAAACATATACTTACTCTATTTATGTATACTTAATAAAATAAATTTGAAGTATACTTTTTTTTGGTAAGGGTAGTGACTGGTTTTTGTATGAAAGAGTTAGGGAGTTAGGGAGAATCAATAAAAAATTATGAATACCTTATTGATTTTGTGTGAATAATATGTAATCATGTAATCAATAAAAAAAGTATGGTGACGGGGAGGGGACCTGATTGGTTCACTTAAGTTTGTCATGGCCACGACATGTAAACTCATGGGAACGTGATATTATGTCGTGGCCACGAGATATAAATTCGTGGGAACGTCATATTATCTCGTGGGAACATCATATTATGTCGTGGCCACGAGATCATTTTGTCGAGGTAATGACGTCTTATTATGTTGAGGAAACAACATGCATTTCTTGTGGCCATGAGTTTAATGCATAAACAAACCTGCGTTACCATAGTAACCCAGGATTATCAGAGATAGGTTTATTAATATTTTATTTCAAATTAAGAAATTATATTGTTATAGAAATTAATACAATATTAAATTATTATATTAACATTTAGTAGACGATGCTGTCTACACAAATGCTGTCTGTGCATGATGTAGACGGCATTCAAAAGAAGTTTATCATGAATAATTATTACATAAAGTACATCAAATAAAATAGCCCTACAAGAAACATTTTATGCATCCCACAGTCTTGTCCATTAACTGATCCTCTTTTTTTTCCTGTAATATTTGTATCATTCGTTCATATTCGTTATTTTTCCCTTCATTTCGATCTCTTTAATTAACGTTTTGAATGTAAATGATACTGTAAAGGTTCTATAACTGGGATTTCTACTGGAATGCAGTGAATTTAACATATATTTTATTTAGTCTAATTAATAGACTAGTGTTTCATTGAAGAGTGAATAATTCACGTAGTTTCATTTGTAGGCTAAATCATTTATCGACGTCACACAGTAAAATAGGTCTACAAGACATTTTTATTCATCCTTCTATTAACTGATCGTCTTTTTTCCTTATTATTATTATTATTATTATTATTATTAGTCTATTATTATTGGTTTTTCCCCCTTCATTTTGATCTCTTTACATGGAAATGATACTGTAATGCTCGACATATGCTATATGACTGATTTTTACTGGAATGTAGTTTAAAGGTCGAATTGAACATATATTTTATTTTGTTTCGTGTAATTAATAGACTAGCCTATATAAATACTATAGTGTTTCACTGAGGAATGAATCATTCACGTTTCATTTGTAAATGAAAGTTCATTTATCTTCACACACGCGCATAAATACAATCATAAAGTCAAAACTTTGTTGGCATAATTGTCAGGCGTTAAAAAATATAGCCCTAACCAGTTATTAAAATAATAATAGCCTAATAATAATAAATTATAAGTGACTTAGAGCTATATTTTTTTTTATATTTATTGTGTATCGCTTTACCTAAATAACATTCTGTATATGCTGGTATTTGTCATATATTTTGCAAATATTGTAAACGACAATTATGCCAATAAAGTTTTGACTTTATGATTGTATTTATGCTCGTGTGTGACCATAAATAATTTACAAATGAAAAATATGTGAATGATTCACTCGTCAATGAAACACTATTTATATGGGCTATCTATTAATTAGACGAAATAAAATAAAATATATGTTAAATTCAACCTATAAACTGCATTCCAGTAAAAATCCAAGTCATATAGCATAATGAAAGCTTTATTGGCACGTCAAACATTTAGTATTACATTCAGAATGTTAAAAGAGGTCGAAATGAAGGGAAAAATAACGAATATAAACAAATAATTCAAATATTACGGAAAAAAGAGGATCAGTTAATGGACAAGACTGTGGGATGCATAAAATGTTTCTTGTAGGGCTATTTTATTTGATGCACTTTATGTCATATTTATTCATGATAAATTTCTTTTGAATGCCGTCTACATCGCGCACAACATTTGCGTAGACAGCATCGCCTATTGTTAATATAATCATTTAATAGTGTATCAATTTCTATGACAATTAATATAATAATTTCTTAATTCAAAATAAAATATTAATAAACCTATCTCTGTTAATCCTGGGTTCAGGGGCGGATCTAGAAAATAATTTTTAGGGTGGCAAAGGGGTGGCATGGGGTCTATGAGGGGTGGCAACTCCAAAGAAAGCCCCCATGCGTAGTTTTTGGGGATTTATAGTCTGACATACACAGTTGTGTTCACAAATATTGCATTACCATTAAGTAATCATCTATACTGTTTAAAATGAAAAATAAATAACATTTCAATGTCCATCATGGCACCAAGTTAATAAACAATATGAAAAAAAAAAAAAAAAACTTCAACAGGTTATACAGTAAATGTTTCTGAGCTTGTATCACTAAAGAAGACATGCGATTCTATTAAATTACTACTTAGAAGGTATAAATCACGTTTTAGTGCAAGTTTAAGATGTTAATGTCGATGATTTAATGTTAATTTCCTAACATTAAAAAGAAATATTATAATATCAAAGCACTGAAACTGGATCAGTTTTGGAAACAATGTTTGATTTTCTGTTATTAACAGAGGAGGGAATGTATGTAATCACTCATAACACACAATAATAACCATAAAATATAGCAACACCCCAGCAACTGCATAGCAAGAGCCTAGCAACCACCCAGAATATCCTAGCAACCAACTAGCAACACTTTAGCAAACATCTAGAACATGTAACTGACCAAACTATTTATGTTTTTAAACAAGTCTTAAGACAAGCCAGCATAATATGTCTTTCAAACATTTCAATCTAGTTATTACAGGTATTCTTAAATGATTACACACAATTCAAATACAACAATGACTTTCCTGCCCAGTGAACACTCATGAGATCAATAACACTAACAAAAAAGTCTTATTAGGAATTCATTTGCAACTCAATGTCTATTACAGTATACAACATAAATTAAATTACAGATTGCTATTCAGCAATTAACTTTTGGGGAAAAAATATTTTCATTTTACTACTGTAAAGTAATCTTGCAGCAGAGGAAAAGCACTAGAAAAGTTCTAATAACAAAGAAATGTATATGAACTTGGTATACACCACAATACAGTACAGTAAAAAAGTTAATTAAAATTAAATTCAGCATCCTCTGCACATTTAGCTAAATTTCATTAGAGTATACAGTACTATCTGATCTCCTGACACAAGGCTATGTCTCTATGTAGTCATTTCTCAGTTCTGCAAAAATGCAGTAGACTACACATAAAAATGGTTACAAATAAAATTTGACAGTCACACTTCTTAAGCTGTACAACATGTACTACTGTTTACTGTACATATAGAATAGTGAAATTTCCATCATCTAATATACTGGTACTGTACTATAATTATACTGTATGTGTAAGTATAATACCCATGTAAATTATTCGTTCATTTCTCTCCTTTCTCCGTTGTTGGATGCAGAAATTCTGATTGGTGTGTCATCAGTTTTGCTACTTAATGTTTAACTTACTTATTGTTGAACTTTTTGAGAAATGTGTCTTTGTTTTTAGCACTGAATGAATGGTTTGGGAATATAAGCCAACTAGCATACACTGTGTTAACAATCGAGAAAACTGCAATACGACCAGATGCTTACCTAACCCTGCTATTAGTTTCCGTGATCGGCATCTTCTTATTGATTTCATGCTATTATTGTTTCGTCGGATACGGCAAAAAGGCCTATATCCATGATGAACGTGTTGCGAGCGGTCAGAGAATCGGAACACCAAACAATTACGCGATGAATCTCAGACATATCCGGACGGGATTAGATTTCTCAGAGGACTTCTGAGTTAGCCGAGAAGCAGTAATTATCTGATTCACGAACAAATGTAAAACAATTCGTTAGTGAACTGGGCCGCGCTTTGTGTTTTTGACTCAAAACGAACCGGTTCATAAGAGTCATTTGTTAATGAAGTGGGATACACTGGGCACGCTGCGTGCGCGTGCAACTATCGTGCACATTTTATTGAAAGACGTGTTTTTTGCCATTATTTTGCGTTACGCTGTCATCGCTGCCGCTGAAAAGTAGCACATAAAACACTGCTTACATTTATATTTTATTCTGTGATAATTCTGGGGTGGCAGGTGGGGTAGATCCGCCCCTGCCTGGGTTACTATGGTACCGCAGGTTTGTTTATGCATTAAACTCGGGGCCACGAGAAATGCATGTTGTTCCCTCATCATAATAAGACGTGGCCATGAGAAATGGATGTCGTTCCCTCATCATAGCATCTCATGGCCACGACATAACCTCGACAAAATGATCGCGTGGCCACAACATAATATGACGTTCCCACGAGTTAATATGATGTTCCCACGAATTAATATCTCATGGCCACGACATAATATCACGTTCCCACAAGTTTACATGTCGTGGCCACGCCAAACGTAAGTGGACCGAAGGTGTCCCCTGGCGATCACCGTAATAAAGTAACTTATTATGAGTATTTTAATTTAATTTAATTCCAACTTTTTTTTTCTTTCTTTTTTTGGAATCTGATTACAAGTAATCAGTAACTACACAGCTCTGTCTGTATCTATGTCCACAAACATTTCTTGTAACTTCCTACTGTTTCTATTATTTATATCCGTGGATCTCAACCAGGATCCCCCCCCCCTTTTCCCTTGGCAAACTTTTTATTTTTTGCTAGAAAAGCAGCTAAAAATGTAAGGTAAGAAAATACCGCCTTCAAGTCAAAACGGTTAAAAACCACTCATTTAAATGGTTGTCAACACCTCCCCTTGTATGAACTTGTAAAAGATGTCATCAACCATATGCTGTCATTTATGCAAACATTCATAGCAGATGTGCTGAAATAAGTGGTGATGAAGCTTTTTTTTTTCTCCCTAAATTAATTGATTTGCTAAATTGAATCTTGTGCTAGAATGCTACATATGACAGAAAATAGTTTATGAGAGTGTGTTTGAGAGTTAATAGAATCTGTGCTGTGCACATTGTCTCACTACATCAATACTTGTTGGAAAAACAGTCTATGAACAAATTACTGAAATAAATAATAATAATAAAAAATAAATAATAATATATATATATATATATATATATATATTTATTTGCATATATTTTATTGTCAGTACTGTTAGTGAGATACCCCAGCATTAGTTCTAATTTACTGTCTACAGCAGCATTTTCCCTCTAGCCTTAGTCCTTACAGATCAGCATAGATCTGCCCGCAAGCAACAGCCCCAGTTAATGGTGCTGTACTCTATATGCAGACATAAGAGAATCTGGCCTGTTGTTTGCCAGCTCTTGCAGAGAGTTGGGTGTTAGTAAGAGAAAGCTCAGTGTATTTGTCAGATGGCATGGGCACGTGAGTTTTGCTGCCCTGCAGATAGCGACCTGGGAGACCCTGATGGATCTGATTGCCATGCTTTTGGAGGACAGATGGCTTGTGTTGAGGTGATGTGTGTGTGTGTGTGTGTGTGTGTGTGTGTGTGTGTGTATGGACTCGCAACAGGGGGATTTAATTCTCTCTGACCCTGATCTCGGTTAAGCAGTCTCCACGTTTTCCCCTGTCCGATGTTGTTGGAATCCTGGGGATGACAATGTGTTCTTTGCTACTGTGATATATGTGTTTTTTCTCCTCTGTTCAATCCCAGAGTATTTATGGAGGCCTGTTTTTGCCTCTGTTCTTCCCTGCAGCTGCTGGTCAAGGGCAAATTCGCGTTTTATCAGACATGAAAATGTGTTTTGGGAAATCAGTCTTCACTGCACAGTTTCATCTGCGGCTCTCTTGACTCAGAGATACCGATGAAACCCAAGTATGTTTTGATCAGAATTCACATTCCTGCTTTGAGACAACATACAGCACAGGCCGTGTTTTATTTATGTGCCGGATGAGAAATCAGACTCGTGTCTGGGTTTCTGACCCGTCCTGTGACAAGCGATGAGGAGGGGTACAGAGCTGCCTAATAGAGAAATATTCTAGAGAGAAATGTATAGCTCAAACACACACTACATTCTCCTTTTCTTTCTGTCAGTGTCACATGTCTGTCTTCAGCTGAGCTGTCATTGTCCACCCATAAAACACTGGTGCCCTTCACCTGAGTGACCTGTCATTCTGAATACCCGCCAGACGCAGCTTTGATTCCTGTGACAGTTTAACCATACATCAGAGCAGGAGAGACCTTCATGAGCAGAGAGTGTCTGGACTCCATCACCCAAAGGGCCCCTCATCAGTCTCCCACTCACTGCTGATCCTTGTCCAGTCAAACTGAGTAGACTGGACACCTGTCTTAATATGAAGTATGAGACAGACAGAAAGAAGTCTAAAGATGATAGGTAGGGGCCTATGGGTATGGATATGCTGTCCAACAGAAGAAGGGGGGAAAAAAGCATAGAAAATGACAGAGATAAAATAGGAGGACAGATAAGATTTAAAAGAATTCTCCCCAAAATTCAAATTCACCCTAATGGCCTCAAACCCGTATACTCTTATGACTTTTTTATTATTTTGTACTGTTCTCTGAGGTTGCTTATTGACTATTTTTGTCCTGTTTTGACCCCCCCCTCATCGAAATGCTCTGTTTAAATAGGTGGGATGGATTGTAGACACAGAAGTAAATGCCCACAATGGTGTGATTAAAAAAAAAAAAAAAAATCAAAAGATCTGTAATAACAGACAAAGCAATAGTGACCATATAATAAAAACAGTTACTCTGGAACATAATAAAAAATTAAGTTCATCCACTCTTCGCTAAATTTAGGATCAGATGGAAGGCAATGCAAAGACTGTTTCATAACTTGGCACTGCACAGCATCTTGTTGTCTACAAAGATATCTTTATCGTTTTGGTTTTCGTTGCATAGACCTGCATTTGCCTCTCCCATTATTTACACTACATTCACAAATCGGTGGGCGGGGCTTAATAGGAAGTGATGTAGAAGCAGGCGCTGATCTTCTTTTGCAGAGGCGGTGTTTGGCTACACTATTACGTCATAAACACATTACACAACCTGTCATTTGGCTTCAGTATAGCCTGATTTTAGACTATTTTTCAGCTCTGAAACGTACATGATTTTATTTTATTATTATTATTTTTTTTTTATATTGTAGAAAAATGACCTCTTATATGTCAAACAATCAAGAGAATTTTGATTTCTCAGTTCATGACTCCTTTATTTATTTAATTATTTATTTATTTTGGCCATACAGTGAATCAGATGTTTCACAATCAGAACAAAGATTTACAGATAATGTACTTACCCCTTTGTCATCCAGGATGTTCACGTCTTCCTTTCTTCAGTCATAAAGAAATTATGTTTTGGGGAAAACATTTCAGGATTTCTCTCCATATATAGACTGATATGGTGCCTCAGAGTTTGAACTTCCAAAATGCAGTTTAAATGCAGCTTCAAAGGGCTCTAAATGATCCCAGCCGAGGAAGAAAGGTCTTATCTAGTGAAAAGATTGGATATTTTCAAAAAAAAAATGACAAATGATCAAAATGCTCAAAAGCTTGTCTTGTTCTTGTTGTTGCGTGATCTCTGTGTATTCCAGTTCATGACAGTTGCAGAAGTACCGACCCAGTGTTTACAAAGTGAACTTGCAAAGAAGGTTAAATAGCCTTTACAAAAATAGGTAAAATAGCGATGTAGGATGATTTTGAAGTTGGAGGAGAAAATGAGATGGGAGTTCCCTTTCGAGGAACTCGAACTGCGTCCTCTAGGGGGCGCTAGGGGGAACGCCGTCTGCGTGACCTGTGTCTGAAGTATACATACAAAAACACCAACGGAGTTGGCCGGCGACAGCCTATGACGTCACTACCGGCGCGACCACAGTATAAAAGGGTGCCGGTAGAGCAGGACGGTCTCTTCTTCGTCTTCATTGACCTTTTGTCTGTAACCAAAGCTCAATTGAGTGCATGTTTCTCACCAATGTTTTAATTATGGCTCGCGTGTGACGATGTGTGGTAAGGAGCAAGCGCTTTTTGCTCCGTGGAGTTTATTGCGCTTTTTGCTTGTCTCTTGCGAGAAACAAGCACGCTCTGATACCCGCACCTATCATACGGTCCTTATTTGGTGAGGATTAAGCGAATATCGGCTCTCGAGGGAGTTGAACGAGATCACCGCATTTATTGCTTGTTGCGAGAGGCACACACGCTCTCATACTCGCTTACACAGGGCTCGCGGGCGGTGTGTGCGGTAGTCAGCCGCGCTTTCAGCTCTCGAGGGAGTTGAATGCGACCGTCGCATTCAGTGCTTATTTCTTGCGATTGACTGGCGTGCTCTCGTAGCCGCTTGCACGAAGCTCACGAGCTGTGTGTGTGTGGTCGGGAGCAGCGCGTCCAGCTCGCGAGGGAACTGGATGTGCTCATCGCGATGAATTTGCAAAGGAGGAAGGTGAGTCTTCTCTATACCCGAATTTGCATGAGTGTGTTCGCCTCTCGGGCATTAACAATGCATTCGCGGCGGCGGCTCCGTTCCGCCTGATTCCCGCGGGGGTCTGGCGCGTGGGCGGAGCGTGTTCAGCTCCCCAGGGGGTTGAACATATGCTGCGCGTTGCGATTGTGGTGTTAATTTTCTGCCATACTCAAGGGTATGGACAGAAAATGAAGAGGATAGTATAGCCATCTGAGGATGGTTATAGCTTTTTGCGTTATTTATGTGGTTAAGTGCAGCTATCTGAGGCTAGCTGTGTGTTAACCTGTCCCTTTTCATAGAGCTGTCTATCTGAGGATAGCC
Organism: Labeo catla; assembly: GCA_012976165.1. Taxonomy (NCBI): domain Eukaryota; kingdom Metazoa; phylum Chordata; class Actinopteri; order Cypriniformes; family Cyprinidae; genus Labeo; species Labeo catla. The sequence goes on along the minus strand of VONZ01001432.1, from coordinate 79,025 downwards.
AGGTGTTAGCTCGGCGATCGCTCCCCTTTCTAGCGTTTCTAAGTAGCGATCTCTTTGAGCTCCTAGTCAGGGTTTTTAAGCAGTGGTCTCCCTGAGCCCCTGCCTAGATGGTGTTATCTCCCCTGTTAGGGTTATAAGTAGGTGACCCACTATGATGGTCTGACAGTTTCTCAAGAAGGTCTTTCTGGTAACTGGAGTCAGGCGTGGGAACCACGGTGGGTGAGTTCGATCCCTTATTATGTGTCTACCATGCTGTATTTCTGGGACCTGTCTTGTGCGTTTCCTTTGGTAGGTCCTCTTCGAGCACCCCCCTCTGGTCTTTCACCATGGTTTGGTTTGCTTGCCTGGATCTGCCTTCGGCATATCGATTGGGAAACTTTCAGGTCCCCACTACAGCACTGCATCTAGGGCTATGGTCCTACCTTCAGGTAAGCTCTTCGGAAGTCTTTCTCGCAGGGAGCTCCTGGACATGCTTTATAGACACATGGACCTACGCCACCTGGCTAGACCCTCTTCTGGATTTCCACCCTTTCATACAGACCTGTTCTCATGCCATTTGGTGATCTAGCGAGTCGCCCCTCCGAGGAGTGGGCTTGATCACGCTATGTCTCGCCATCTTACGAATCGGGGTCGTTTCTGCGGAAACTCTCTGGTGCTCCAAGGAGCCTTTGGCTACATTGTGGCCCTTGTTCTCGAGGTTCTGCGGGCCTTGATAGAGTAGGGCCTTATGCTTTCCATTGAGATGGTAAGCACAGGTCTGTGTGGGGTGAGAATGGTTCAGGCCTCCCTTACAGGGCTCGGATGGTGGGAACCATGGAGGGGTGAGTTTGATCCATTTTTATGTCTCTAGAAACCTTTCTAGATCTGTCTATTATTATAGCCAGATAGGAGCTTGGTGATCGCTTCCCTTTCAGGGTTTCTAATAGCGGTCTCTTGAGGCGACCAGGTGAATGCTGTCTTTTCCCTATGGTTTGGGCAGGCAGCCCATTGCATGTTCTGGTCAATGCGTGATTTACTCCCCTATAACCTTGCTTTATTATCTCCCCTGCTGGGTCATAAGCAGATGGTCGGGGTGGTTCCTCCAGGAGAACTTATGAGCTATCGGAGTCATGTGCAGGAACCACGGTGGGGTGAGTACGGCTCAGTACTATGTGTCTATCCTGCTGTATGTCGGGGTCCTGCTTTGTTGTGTGCTTCCTTGGTAGGTCCTCTTCGAGCACCCCCCTCTGGTCCTTGACCATGGTTATGGTCTGCTTGCCTGGATCTGCCTCCGGCTTTGGAATTGGAAGCTTTCAGGTCCCCACTACAGCACTACTTCTAGGATCTCGGTCCCATCTCTAGGTAAGCCCTTTGAAAATCTTTTCACAGGGAGCTTCCGTCGTTGGGATAGACACATGGACCTGAGGCCACCGGGTTGAGACCCTCGATCTGCATCCTGCCCTGAGGGGTTTTCTGCTGCTGGGGTTTCCGCCCCTTACACAGACCTGCTCTTGACAAAGTGGTGTTCTAGCGGGTCGCCCCTCTGAGGAGTGGGCAGGATTGTGCTATGTTTCGCCATCTTACGAGTCAGAGTTATTTCTGGGGAAATTCTCTAATCACGTCTAGGAGCCTCTTTCTCGGCCCTCACTCCCAGGGTTCTGCGGGCCTTGGTAGAGCAGGGCCCTTGCTTTCCATCGAGGTGGTAAGCATAGGTCTGTGTGGGGTGGGAAGGGCACAAGCCCCCTTGAGAGGTTACCCGTAGAACAGCCTGAGGGCTGGGGATGTTGCTGCTTTCTTTGCAGCCTTTGAGAGGTGGCTCCCCTTCAGGTCTGGTCTCTGTATCTCTTCCTGGGCAAGGCGTGACGAGGCTCCCCTTTCTGCGGAAAGGGTTTGCTGAGACTCGTCCCCCTTGGGGCATCAGACCTCCCTCCCGCCTTCGGGAATACAGGTCTGTTCTGATACGCCGCCTTTTGGTTAAGGTGTATCGGCTTTTTTGGCAGCATTATTAGATAGCCAGCTGCGGCCGCTGTCTGCTCGGTGCATGCTCCCCTCCTTTCGGGGAGTTTTTGAGTCTGCCCGAGCATTTCCCTCGGGCAACTGAGGTTCGCCCTTACTGCCTTTCCCCCCCTTGGGCCCATGGAACTGTTTACCAGGACCAGATCTAATCCAAGGCTCGACGATGCTCCCCTCTTTATATAAGAAGTCTATGAGCTCGTCCCTCCTGGGGAATCAGTGGCTCCTCCTTCCGGGAGTGGAAGCCTTACCCGATACACTGCCGTCTCCTGGGCGGTTACGTGTTTTCGGCTCTTGGCAGTATATTGGATAGATAGCCGAGGCTACTATCTGCTTGGCATCTTTGCTCCCCTCTCCTGAGGGTTTCGTTTGAGCATTGCCTTCTCGGCGTCAAGATACGCCCCTACTGCCTTCCCCTACAGCCTTGTTAAGCCGGCAGTTTCCCCTCAACTTGAGGGTCTTCTTCTTTTCACCGTTTCTCAACGGTACGTCTAAAATCCATAAGTATGGTAAGTTCACACGTGAACCTTTGGGCACTTTTCTCAAATCCACGCTGTGGTATGGAATGCACCGGTGTTCTGCGTCCATTCTAAAATCCTTTATGGTAGGGATTCACGCGCTTTTGCCCGTACCCTTTCTCGAGAGGGCTAAAAAACCCCGGTCACCCTGGGTTCCTCTCCTTAACATCTGCCAGGCTAAAAAGGAACGGTTTTTGCGCGCTCTTTCTAGCGCGCTCCTTCTTTACGCTCACCGAGGTGAGCAGGGAGCTACCGCTGCGCTCTGTTTATGACTCCTGAGGGAATCATACGGAACTACAGTGGCTCCTGTAAATCAGGCCAGCCTAGACTTCCTAGGCCTTCGGCCATGTCCCCTTAAAGGAATACCTCGGTTTCCAAGCTTGGGCTCTGCCTCGGGTCAGCCTCGACCCTTACAGGTAAGTTAGGTAGGTAGCCCAGGCTCTGGCCGTAGGGGATATTTCTCTGACAGCCGTCACTTATTCCAGGGGCAACTCCCTTAAAGTCTAGGGAGTTGGTACTTAGTGCCTGTCTCTCCGAAGTCAGGCACTCCCCTCAGCATGGCAGCGTGGGTATAACCGTTCCCCCTAGCGCCCCCCTAGAGGACGCAGTTCGAGTTCCTCGAAAGGGAACGTCTCAGGTTACGTATGTAACCCTGGTTCCCTGAGAAGGGAACGAGACACTGCGTCCTCTAGGCTCATGGCCATGCTTCAGGATGTGAGCTTCAGACGAAGAAGTGACCATCCTGCTCTACCGGCACCCTTTTATACTGTGGTCGCGCCGGTAGTGACGTCATAGGCTGTCGCCGGCCAACTCCGTTGGTGTTTTTGTATGTATACTTCAGACACAGGTCACGCAGACGGCGTTCCCCCTAGCGCCCCCTAGAGGACGCAGTGTCTCGTTCCCTTCTCAGGGAACCAGGGTTACATACGTAACCTGAGACGTTTTTTAACATGCCCTAACTGTCATGAACCGGAAAACACAGAGTTCACACAGAGATAGACAAGATAAGCATTTGAAGTTAAAAAGTATATGCATTTCAAATGTTTTTAGAAAATAACCAGTCATTTTGCTAGATAAGAGCCTTCTTCCTTGGCTGGGATCATTTAGAGCCTTTTAAAGCTGCATTTAAACCGCATTTTGGAAGTTTAATATCGGGGCCACCACAGAAGTCAATTATGTGGACAGAAATCCTGACTGTTTTCCTCAAAAACGGCTGAAGAAAGAAAGACGTGAACATCTTGGATGACATTATCTGTAAATTTTTGTTCTGGAAGTGAACTGCTCCTTTAACTAGTAGAAGTTATTACTCCTCTGCGTGTAATGTCTTTATATTTCATCTTGTTGAACCAGCTGACAGAGATGTGACTTCTTCTTCTGAGTATGCACTTTTGTGGCGTAATCCCACTTCTAAAAGCTAAAACGACAAACGACACCCTACGGTCTCTATGGCCTTTACTGCCCCTGTTAGCACACCCGCCTCCCATGCAGGCTGATACTAGTTCAAATCCCACGGTTCGAGTAAGACCAGTTACCATTACCCGCATGAGAGTAAGGTTTAGGGAAGTAAGTGTAATGGTGGCAGGCTAGGAGGAGCTGTGTAGGTGAACTTTACGTCCCTGCCCTGAAAAAGCACACTAGCCTCTGAAGCCAGAGGCTGTAATATCCTTTTTAGTTCTTCCGCCTCTCATGGTAGTTATTGCTTGTTTGAATCCACCTTGGAGCAGTGCAAGTAGAATTAGTTATATGGAAAAAATATATAAATTAATAAATAAATAATAATATTATTTTTAATAGTCTGCTTTTATGTTTCACAGAAGAATGAAAGTTACAAAAGTTTTGAAGGCCACTGAGGATGAATAAATGATAACAGAATTTTCTTTGTGAGTGAACTCTTTTTTTTAAGTATAATGAACATGAAAGTGAGGTTTTAAGTTACATCAAACATGCAGACCCTGATCTCTTTGTATCCATGTTGCCTTTAAAAACATAATCAATGTTGTGTTTTTATAAACAGTTTGGAGTCAGAAAGGGTTTTAAAAGTCTGTCTAAGATGCTCTGAGCTCTCCATCCTGTTCAATCAAGTGTATGTGAGTGTGTGAGCAGAACATGATGTTCAAGTTCTGTGAGCAGCTCTATTCCAAAACCAGCAGAGCTGCCTAACTAGGTGACATTTTAGGCATCACAGGTGCCCTCTTGACGCAAGTGTTTTTTGAAACGGTAGGTAGCAAAATTATGCTGCCTTCTAAAGATTTCATTTTGACCAGACTCTCAAGCAGCATAGCATGTATCCTTCACAGAAAAGGCATCGCCAGGATGCATTTCAATGAGCTCAACTTCAACTTCATCCAAGATGAAAAGAACAAAAACTCTGAGGGAATTGATAAGGCATTTATTCTGTACTAAAGAACGTTCATAAGTAATAATAAGTGCACAAGATTTCACCTAACGTGCTCTGTATTTATTGATTTAGTACTAACATTTGCATGCAACAGTTCCTAATATTGTAGGCCTGTTCTATTATTTCTTTCTTACTTGTTTACTTTCCTATTTCTTTTTATCCAGAGACTGCATATTTCAGTTTGACTTCGCTACTTTTTTTTTTTTTTTGGAACGAAATTTACATTAATTTACCAAGGATGCAAAGAATGCTCATTTTCCACAAGTTGGTATAATTATATATGAACAAAATTTGGTGTTCTAGTCATACGTTGAAATTAACTTATTAATGCATCTACCCCACACTCCTACACTCTTAAAAATAAAGGTGCTTTAAAAGGGTCTTCACAGTGATGCCATTTTTGGTTCCACAAAGAACCATTCATTCAAAGGTTCAGTCAAAGGGGTCATCGGATGCTAAGTTCACTTTTACATGTTGTTTGAACATTAATGTGTGTCGGCAGTGTATGTACAAATCTACCCTATAATGATAAAAATCCATGCAGTGGTTTTTAATTAATCTGTAAAAATAATATTCCCTTTTTCAAATCAAGCCATTCTCAGATGCCTGTTGTTGTGGCATCACACCGACAGAGGCCACTCCCACGATAGTTGATTGACATGAGCGTCTTACCTGAGATCAGTTGTAACAGTCCGCCTTCTTTGTTTCGATGCCAGAGCAGGGGTGTAAGTTAGACAAGAATATCTCTGATTGAGCGATTGAGCTGCTGTGTTGCTGGATGTAATAACGAACGTCATTTACTCCCGACATCTGAGCCACTGAAGATGCAGTAGATTACATTTGTTTGTGAAGGGAATGCACCTCCTGATCTACACAAATGCGACTATGTTCGAGCGAATCATTCATGATCCAGCTTCACTTACAGAAGAAGTGAGTATAAGGTTTTTTTTATCAATCTTTGTGATCGCCTTTCCTAATAATGTGCTAGTTATTAAGTTTAGTGGCTAAATGCGGCTAAAGTAAACAGGCTCGTCTCTCCACAGAGAGAAGAGAGGGGCGGGGCAAGCAGAGCTCATTTGCATTTAAAGCAGCCTTGACCAGAATGAGATGATTTTTGCAGAACTGATTTTGACAAGGTAAAAAGGGTGTTGTTTACACAATCACTGAGAATTTTTTAACCAAAGTATATTATAGACTTCTCATTAAGACCCTAAAGAATCATATCAACTTGTGGAAAATGGGCATCCGATGACCCCTTTAAAGAACCATGCCTTTCTTAACTTTTTTATAATCTGAAGAACCTTCTTTCACCACAAATAACCTTTTTTGAAGCAGTAAGGTTCTTCAGATGTTAAAGGTTCTTTATGGAACCATTTAGACAGAAATGGTTCTTTTAAGACATATTGAAGCACATTTATTTTTAAGAGTGCAATCCTAACGTAGACCTACTCCGCTTAAATTCATTCACTTGATTTGCCGATATGAGAGGCAACCCTCCTGGTAGTGTGATTTATATAGTGTAATTTCTAAGGACGCTTGGACTCTGAGTACCGGCAACATGTCAGAAGTGCCGGTACGCACGAAAAAGTGCCAGTATGTGTAACGGAGGCCAGCGGTAGGTGCTGTGCAGGTAAACCTCACTCCCCTGATCTCAAGAGGTACACTAGTGCCTGATGCTAGAGGCTGCAGTCTTTAGCCTCCTTGTTGGGGCGCCTGCCACCCATGCCGGAGACCCAGGTTTGAGACCCACTCGGAGCCGTGTGCGAGTAGGACCCGGGGAGAGGGGTTACATACACAAAAGGCTAAAATACAGAAGTGCCACTGTGAACCGGGCCAAATCAAGCACTGGTGTTACCATCAAAACAAGACTAGTCCTCAGTGACTCTGATGTTGGAGAAAATTAAGACGCTTATGCTTACTTTTAAATCCAACAAAACACCAGCATTGCTTACAAGACATTGTTGTTGCTACAGCTGCTCGAGCGTGGAGAAAATGGCAGACTGAGGCTGAGGGCGGAAATATGCTGGGAATATGCAAATATTAAAAACAAAACGGCTTGATAATTGAGTCTGTTTAGGGCTTTTTTTTTTTTTTTGAGTGAATGAATTTTTAGCAGTGGTTGAGTCCACACACTGCTATATAACACATTTATATGCAAACACCATGTAAAAGTGAATTTTGCATCCGATGTCCAATTTAAATGGTTAAAACGACATTAAAGACATTAAAAAAGTGTACAAATAAATGCTGCTCTTCAAACTTTCTCATCATTGTAGAATCCTGCAAAAAAATACTGTGTTGCAGTTTCCCTACCTCATTAATCAGCACAATTATTTTCAACTGTGATACTGTGATAATAATAAAAGGTTTCTTGAATTTTCTTTCTTTCAAAAGCCAAATCTTACACATCTCAGACTTTAGGATAATGACATTCATATTGTTTCTGCTAAAAAAGAGAAAATAAAAAAAAGAAAGAAAGAAAAATGCAAAATGAACAGTGGAGATTCAACAGGCAAGCATACCTAGTTTGAGTATAACCAGTGTGAGAAAATAGAGCGTAAGAAAAAGGCAAAAAAAGAGTATGTTAAGAATATATCATGGTCCAGAAAAAGACATCATCCATCAAAATATGTCTATCTGACAATGGCAGAATGGCAGGAAGTGGAGCAGAAAGAGGACTCCATCAATTACCGCTGAGGTTTTTGCTGATAGATGGGGAATATTTTGTCCTTTACAACATCATGCCCCTGAAGCTTATCCTGCTTTTACACAATGCTGCCAGGACTTAGTCTAATAGAGTCATATATTAAAGACTTACTTATTTGTGCCTCGGGGGCCAAAGATAAAACACCTACCCGCGAGGGGTAAAGATTCAACATCTTGCAGTGGCTAATTTTATAACTGTCTATGGAAATTAATTCATGAATTTATGAATCCAATTACATTCGCACCACAAATTGGTCGAATTGAGTGCAGTCTGAGGTCTAACCACCTCTTAACTCATTCACACACACACGCGCGCACACACACAAACATAAACTTCCTCCTGAACTTGCATGAGAACTTATTAAGAGTTATGCACTGTACTTTCCCTCAGCTTAGGGCTATTTTTTACCGTAGGATCGTGCAAGCCTTGCAGTCCTTCTCTTAGGGGTTTCAAATAGATTCTAATTACCTCGGCAGAATTAAATGAACATACGCTAATGGATCATGGGAGGCATAGCCTGGCTCCAAGGATGTGTAACCAATTGCACTCTTCATGGTTCAGAGGGACTAGAGGAGCTGGAGGACTCACTTCACACTTCACACCAGACCTTCTGTATGTATTACCTCACTATATCCTTTTAAACCAAATGACACTTGACTGAGTCTGTGAGGATTTTACTCAAAAAGAGAAAGAAAAAGAGAAATTGAGAGGCATATATCATGCCCCGCGTGGGGAAGGGCACTGCAGTTCCTAGCTGTCTGTAGTTTCTCTCTCCTCTAAAATGACTGGGATCTGACTGTGCGTAGGACTGTGTACTTAACCCTGTAAGGTATGTACTGTAACCATATGGAGGCATATCATGTTCCTTCACTTTCTAGGAATTAAAATTTCTATAAAATAAAATAAAAATAAAATAAAATAAAATGAGAGGGAGAAAAAAAACAAAAAAAAACATAATGTGCTGTTTTTAGGCCACATGACATTTGATTTTTCCCTCTGGGAGAACATTTATTTATTTATGTATTTATTTAGTCATTCATTCATTCATTCATTCATTAGTTATTTTAGACACATCCTGTCAAAAATTATTCTTATATCATGCTATTCAACATGTATAATATATACGGAATTTATTAGTTTATTTATTTATTTATTTATTTATTTATTAGTTATTTTAGACACATCCTGTCTAAAATTATTCTTATATCATGCTATTCAACATTTATAATATATAAGGAATTTATTCGTTCTTTCATTAATTCAACTTTGTCTGACATTGTTTTACAGAAAATTAAGAAAATATGAACATAAAGCTGTACCAAAAAAGGACCTGATATAATGCAAGTTGGCATGTGCATTTTTTCAATCAATCAATCAATCAATCAATCAATCAATCAATCTTCTCTGCAATTCTCCTTTTCACCCTAGTTTGCTTTCTAGTCTAGTTGTCTAATAAATCTGGCATTGTGTATTACAATTATTGTTGACAAATTGCTTTGTTCATCTGTTGTTGCTTTTGATAAAAGTAATAAATGCATAAATGTAAATGTCTATGGAAAAGGCAAGCAAAAGAGTTATCCATTGGCTCAAGAATAGAGAAGAATGATAATGTTCACTCAGGTTGGGTTTGTGGGAGTTCCAATGTGCACAAATGTATCATTTCAAAGAAGACATTTATCAGAAGGGAAATTCGAACTTGGCAAGACTATATACTTTTTTTTTTTTTACTTTTATATCAGAAAAAAAAAGTGTAATTGCATAGTTCCTCATGCAACATTTCTTGGAATTTTGAGAGTTCAGCACACAGTGGTGCCCACCATTGAAAGAGGCGAACAAGAAAGGATGGCGAGACATTATAAACGGCCTGTAAGAGCCAGGAGTCCTTGCTTATATGGACCTTGAATGACTCCAGGAGAGCAGTCACCCAAGTGCAATCATCTAAAATGCATGCAGTTCACTATATAATGCCAGGTTTTTCAATGAATAATGTAATTTGATCAGTGAACCGGGCTTTCGTTTCATGGTACTTTGAGGTGCTACTTAATTATATATCGCTTTCGCTATACATATTTAAGGAATATATACAGTGGTCTCCAAAAGTCTGAGACCACACTAAAAATCAAGGGATTCTAAGTCTAAGTTAAACTTGGAAACAGATTTTTAGTCAACAAGTCAAATTCTCCCTACTAACTAGTTGCTTATTAGCATGCATATTACTAGCATATTGACTGTTATTAGTACTTATTAGGCACATATTAATGCCTTAGTCTGCATGACTATATTCTAGATTCTCTAACCTGACCCAATACCCAAACTTAACAACTACCTTACTAACTATTAATAAGCATCAAATTAGGAGTTTATTGTTGGAAACTCTTAGTTAATAATGAATACATGTTCCCTTTTCTGCAGTGTTACCATAAACATAAAAATTAATAAGAAATATTTAAGATTCTACGCTTTGTTAATGACTAATGAAATAAGCCCATTGACCATGAACACAAGGTTAGATGTTTTTGCTTCAATTAAAACACAAGAAAATCAAGAAAAGTAATTCTGGAAATCATTATCATCAGATTTTTACACAAGGGTCTATGGCAGTTTGATTGACAAAGCAAAGCATATGTAATTATTTTTTTTTTTTTTACTCAAATGATTATGCTCATAATAAATTATGTTATGAATTGCATTAAATGAAGGTAGAAACAAGCAAAATAGAATCATTTTTGTTTTGGCCCCTGTATCTTTCTCTCTTTTTTTTTCCTTTCATTTTTCTTTTTTACCCACAGAATAGCTGAAGATGTTGAGTTACAGAACTGGAGCATTTTCCCTGCAAAACTGTAACCTTTTATACAGCAGACAGACAGCAGCGTTGATGGTAGAAAAATACACTTTCTCAACAGCACAATTCTCACTAAATAAAGAACAGATGGCGCTTTCACCACACATCAGACAGACTCCCTGATAATTACACATGCTCATTTTAATCACTGTGCTTCTGCGTTTCATGCTATAGGTGTGCTGGAGCAGTGTTTACTGTCGCTCCATTCGACTGATACTTACATCTTCATAAAACCAATAATTTTTGCTTGAATTTGTTTTAATAACTATTTTCATAGTTACATTTTAAAATCTGTTTAGAAAATTATGTTCTGTAGACAAATCTGGCTAGAGTTATCATCTCTGTGGAAGCTTGTTTTATTTTGCAATTCTGAGTTTATATCTCACAATTCAGACTTCTTTTTATATTTGTGAGATATAAACTTGCAGTTGAGAGATATAAACTCAAAACTGCAATAAAAAAGTCTGAATTATGAGATAAAAAAAAAAGTCACAGCCTTTTTTTTTTTCTTTTTTTTAATCCAATGGTGGAAACAAGCTTTCCTGCATCTCTGATAGTCACGATAGACTCATAAAGATGTTGGTCCAGATTTTCCTAGTCGTGAAGGAGCATTGTGACAGAGTGACTCAATTGCAACTTGACAGACTGACTCAATTGCAACTGAGTCAGGGAAGATGGTGTGCTGTAACACTGAAATGTAAATAACAAACAGGAAGGCTCAGAAACACTTCTGGCTACACAATTACCATAAGTGGCATAATTCTTTATGAAACAAGCCACAGGAACAGTATAACTAGTGCTTTTATTTCTTCCAAAAATATCTGAATTTCTCATTTGAGTCTGCGAGTCATAAATTATCTAAATCATGCAGTCTGACATCCTGCGAGCGTATCATCAGAACAGGACCTCAGGCTGACGGCACAGTTCTACATTAAGTCCAAAGTGACAGACTGAATCCTGTTGTTTACTCAGAGCCAGTGGCATTTGATTACATTTTTTTATATAAACATTCACCAAATATTGTGCCAGATTGCAGTTTACGTAATCTCAATGAGAGGGAAGTAAGTAAAAAGGCAGGACTGAGTATTGGTCAGATTTTAACTATGGCATTTGGATGTGTTAATACATGTAGCTTTCACTAGATGTGCAATTTGAATGCAATCCAAAGCTGTCAATAGCCGTTTGCTTTGGTAAATAAACCCAGGTTTCTTCTAATATCAGTGATGATACTTAGGTGTATAATTTATAGAAATAGTATGTGGATTTAAAAGGGTCATCGGATGCAAAACTCACTTTTACATGTTGTTTGAACATAAATGTGTGTTGGCAGTGTGTGTACACGACAACTCTATAATGATGAAAATCCACCCAGTGGTATTTTTTTTTTTATCTTTATAAGTAATATCCCCTTTTTTAAATCAAGCCATTCTCAGAATTTTGTCTGTGATGTCACAAAAACCCAGGCCACTCCCACAATTGTTGATTGGCACTGCCGTCTTACCTTAGACCCGCCCTGAGTGAGCTGAATGAGCTGAGAACTGTCCACCATTCCGGCTCAGGTGCAGGAGAAGACAAGAATGTCACCAATTGAGCAATGTTGTTGGGTGTAATAATGAACATAGCAGTCGTCATTTACTCCCGACATCTGAGCCGCCAAAAATGCAGAGGATTAACGTTACGTTCGTTTTTGAAAGAAATGTGCCCGGCAATCTACATAAATGCGTCTATGTTCAAGCGAATCATTCGTAATACAGCTTTGCCTACAGCAGAAGTGAGAATAAGGGTTTTTTATGCTTCTTTGCAAATCACCTTTCCTAATAATGTGCTAGTTAGCAAGTTTCACAGCTAAACGCAGCTAAAGTAAACATTAAGGCTCGTCATCCCACGGAAGAGAGGGACGGGGCGAGGAGAGCTCATTAGCATGTAAAGGCAAATGCAACAAAAGGGCTCACTCTGAAAAGGGCTGATTTTCAAAAGGCTGACACTACCACTGATACATTTTAACCAAAGTATGTTATAGATTTAACATAAGTATAAAGTATGTCATTAAGACCCTAACGAATCATATCAACTTGCAGAAAATGGGCATCCAATGACCCCTTTAAGGGTAACCCACTCAGTCATGATATCTGCCGTCTAATGTCTGTTAATGATTTTCTTGGTAGATTTAACTTTTTTTTCTTGCATGATGATTGTGGTTAAGGTTTGAGAAGACTGAAATCTTTATATGAGCTGTAAGAAACAAGTACAGATATAAATAAATGATTTCTTTTAAATTTATATATTTATTTCTTTGATCGCATCTTTCTTCCAGTATCTGTGTTTGAAACAATCAACTGCTGCTTCAGACAGGCTTAAAAAGAAGGGCTGTGTTTACTTGCTAAGGCTTGAAATACACAGATAAAGAAACTAAGCTGCAATGTCAAACAAACCCTTTAAGGCGCTTCTTTATCAAACAGACAGAAAAAGGATGTCTTTTAAGGCCAAGTGTTTATCGCTTTGTTTGCTTGATACTCCACATGAATAAAAGTATCTACAAGACATGATTTATTCATGTACATCTGTACTGAAACAAATGCACTTTCAATGACAATCTTTGGCAGAGTTTTAAGCAAATCAGAGATTGTTTGGTAGTTTTGAATTAAGTTTAGACTAAGCTAAGGTAACTGGCTTAAGCCTTGTCTGTGAAACCAGGGTTTAAGGTAATAGTTCACCCAAAAGTAAATCAAAAGTTACTCTCCCTCATGTTGTTTCAAACCTAAATGACGTTCTTTCTTCTGTGGAACCTATCGACATCAACTTTCATGTTCCACAGAATAAAGAAAATCATACACGTTTTAAGGGAAAAAATGTGAGTGAGTAAATGATGAGAGAAATTTAATTCAAGTCTTTGTTCACTTAGAATCTAGGCTGTTGATTACTGAGACCATATTATTAAGTCAGTGCATTAAACTTAAGAACTGGATTGTTCCTTTTTGCAAACTAATCAGTCAAACCATTTGTGAGAACTGAATCAACCAATTCATTGATTCACCTGACTCAAAATAACTATTCTTTAACAAAACAGTCATCACTACTTCTCTCTCATTTTTCTTCCTCAGCACTGACACGTCAATTCATATTCATTACACTGAACCTTGTCTTCCACAGAAGAAAGTCAAACAAGTCGAAAATAGAATGACATTAGACACTATTATGTTGTGAACTATTCCTATATGTTCTGTTGTATCCATGAATAGCAAGTAGTAGAATTCACAAACATGTCTATGAACATCTGTTCATGTAAGTAAGCAGACGTTTTTTTATCCAGGGTGACTTAGAGTCTGCCCCTGCTGGGCTCAGCGATGATGGTTCTGGTTTCTTCCGGGTTGCTAGTCTTAGCTTTTTTTTTTTTCTTTTAGAATGATCAATAATTATCCCAGAATAAATTTGTATGGACATTGTATCATCTAAACTGGAGATTGAGGTCTAGTGTGAATGCAGTGATAGGAGTTGATGGACTGAGGTTAATTTCCCATCAGCCCTAATGGCGGTCATTATAACCAGCACCTGCACCTTAGAGATGCCATACCAGACTTCATTACCGCTCTTTTGACGTCATTCTGAAACAAAAGAAATTGACCAATAAAGTCTCTATATAAAATTCCTGGAATTGTGTATGTGCGTGACCTGACCTGTGAGCTAATCCAGAATGTTTCACTCACATCTCCTTCTTTGAAAATTAACATTTCATCTGAGAGCCAAATGGATTATCTCCCTGACAGTGAGAACAATTAGATACTATTACCATCAGCTTGTCACAGTACGGATTTCTTTTCTTTTATTCTTTCGTTCTCTTGCCGCCTTTGCATATTTTGATTAAAAAACATCAGTTAATGATTGCTGAATGTACGTATTAAAGACAAAAGGAGGATTTGGCATTAAAGAAATGTTTTGATGAATGTGGCTGTTATTGTGTTATAAAATTAAAGGGTGTTATCACAAATAAATGAAATCAATACATACATTTTTTCCTCACAACTAGTCAGTTGGATATAACATAGTTATTACTATCAGTACCAAGGACTGACAGCATTACAATCAGTTTCTAGCGTGTTTAAGTGTGTCCTGACTGAAGCTTTGTTTGTGAAACTAATCGATAGATCTTCTAGAAGTACCAGGTCATTGGCAAGTCATTAAGTACAGAGTCATATTTCAGAAACTTTTCAATAAATGTTTGAAACACTCTTGTATGGCTTTCTTCTGTGGGATGTAAAAGAAGACCAAATAGTTTCAGTTCTCATTGATTTTTCAAGGACAAAATACAATGAAGTCAATGAGAAGCAATGCTTACCAGTTTGCCTACCAACATTCTTCAAAGGAGGCATTCGGATGCCCATTTTCCACAAGTTGATATGATTCTTTAGGGTCTTAATGAAATGGCCGTAACATACATTATTTGAAATTCCTCAGTGGTTGTGTGAAACAACACTCTTTGACTTTGTCAAAAGCAGCTCTGTTCACAGCAACGCATTTCAGTGCATGTCTCTTTAAATGATAATGAGCTCTGCTCACCCCGCCCCTCTTTTCCATAGAAAAAGAAAGGCAATTTGCAAATAATCAATAATTTTAAACTGTGAGACATAGTTCTTCTGGAGGTGCAGCTGGATTATGAACAATGGGTACTGACAACCCGTACGCTCTATAAAAGCTACGGAAATCTATTGGTCTGGGTCATCGCCAACACACGCATGCGTCAGGGTTCTATCGTGAACATGTGTCCACAAGCGATGCAATAGAGATGAAAATGTGGAATAAAGTCATTATTTTTGTTTTCTTTGCGCAAAAAACGTATTCAGCATGGAGAAAATGGCAGACAGCGTACGGTCAGCATTCGTGGGCGGGGCTTGAGCAATATGACATCATACTGCTCAGAACATCAAAAAGACTTGATGACTGAGATTTAGGTTTTTTGAGGTATTAAAAATAATAAGTGAATGGATTGTTATCATTGTAGGGTGGTTGTGTCCACACACTCCTAAGACACATTTATATGCACCATGTAAAAGTGAATTTTCCCCTTTAAAAATTTACTTACATCGGCATTTCATTTTCTTTTGTGTTCCACAGAAGAAGATATTTATACAGCCATGTGCCGTTTAGAAGTACCAGGCCACTGAAAAGTCACCCAGAAATACCCAGAGCCATTGCATATTTCAGACTTTTTCCAATAAATGTGTGATACATTTTCAGCAGTCAAGTTTTCTTGGGATTTAACAGCAATGTGTTTTTAATTCATGCTTCAGCTCCCAAACTCATTAAAATATAAAGGACAAAAGCAATAGCTAGTTTTAGATACTGTATGTGTACAGAAATATATTATTAAAAAAAATAAATAAATAAATCCCGATGGGAAATTTGGCTTTTAAGGAAATTTATGGATGTCGCATCCTATAACTGAAATACAAATAAGATGTAATACAATCGCATACAATAATGTGAAACTTTTGATTGAACCTAGAGATTACTTTATATTCTTTTCCTTTATGCTGTTCTCCTTCTCCACTGAGATTTATCTGTATGGTTTATGGTCGCCTACATGATCCATCCGCTTACAGGCCAGTATAAAAGGTACATAAAAGATTACGTGACTGTGTTACATTAAATTCCTGAGGTTTAGTTGTGGCTGATTGCTTGAGCCAAAGCTGTGATTGTTTAGTTTTCACACAATAGCTTAATCCTTTGTTAACATTGCTGTATTAAGGGATCGTTCACCCATAAAAAGAATATATATATATATATATATATATATATTTTTTTTCCAAACCTGTATGAAGTTTATTCATTTGTGGACAAGCGGATATTTAACAAAATGTTCAGGCTGATCTTTTCTGTGGAAAGTGAATGGTAATTAGGAACAGTTGAATCAGTGGTGCTTTATGCTGGTATTTGCCATTTTGGGAGAATATTTGTATGACTTTGTATGACTGACTTTCTTTCTTCATTAGCACATAAAAAGTCGATTTTGAATGTTGATACCCAAACAGTTTCAGATCCTTCCTTTGGAAGGACAAAATACAGTGGATGTCAATGGGAACAGTAACAGCTTGGTTACCAACAATTTTCAAAACTGAAATTAATCTTCACTGAATTTTCTTTTGTTTTATGCAGAAGAAAGAAAGTCATACAGGTTAGGAGCAACATGAGGTTGAGTAAATAATGACAATTTTCATTTGTGGGTGAACTATCCCTTCTGCATTCTACAGAATAAATAACTAAATCTATAAACAGTCTTCCATCCTGAGAGACATCTTAACCATTATTTATTTATTTAAACCACTCTCATGAACTAAACTACCCTGTCATACTTTTAGTTTCCCTGTTTACTTTACTGCTCCCCTAGAAGTCATAACTGTCATCGTAGGCTAGTGAAAACAGCTAGCTGTGAGTCTGGCAAGATCTTTTTGTCACTGTCGCTCAGCCTTCTGATCTCTCCATAGTATTTGGAGGGGTGACCTACATTTCTGTGCGCGGCTCTCACTGGCTTCACCATTTAATACAGCAAAGGATTAGTGAGGGTCTTACTTTGAACAACGTACCGGGAACTGCATCAGTCCTTGTTGAATGTTCCGGAGTGTCTATCCCAACACTAATACAAAACTGTCCACATCATGTGGCCAAGTATTAATGTAAGAGAAAATAACATGTCACATTAAGATTTATAAGGATCAGAAGCAGGTGTCAAAATTGTGTAATGTGTGAATTTGGTTTATATATCCTGGTGGGGACTTAAACCTGAATACACACAGATTCATGGGGACACAGTGGGGACCTAAATTGAGGTCCTCATGGATACAAAAGCTTATATATCATACAGAATGAGTTTTTGAGAAAGTCATAAAAAATGCAGAAAGTTTCCTGTGACGGGTAGGTTTAGGTGTAGGGTTGGTGTAGGGCGATAGAATATATGGTTTGTACAGTATAAAAACTGTACAAACCATAATTTATTTCATTTCATTTCATTTCATTTGGATCATTTATTTGATCCAAAATAGTAGTTATATAAGCAGTAATATAGTGTCACATGAACCTTCAGAAATCTTAAATTACATTTTAAAGCATATTAAAATAGAAAACAGTTATTTTAAATAGCAAACATATTTCACAATTTTATTTATTTATTTATTTGCAATACTTTGGATCAAATAATCAAAAACTTGACTGGTATATACACATAGAATAATATATCACAAGGAGCTTAAAAAATACTGTAACTAAAAATAAAAGCTCCTGATTATCTTATGTCTGGTATGTCTGCAGTAAAACACATTGCTGAAGATGCACACACAATGGAAAAAAATGTAGGAGGTCAAAAACAAAAAAAAACACATTTACATGACGGTTGACTGTTCCACTGTTATTGTAATCATTTTATTGTAGCTTTCACATTGAATGCCTTGAATGCAGGCACTTATAATGGTGTACCATGCTGTGAAATACAATTACATTTTACAGTTTGCCACAAATGTAATTTTCACATGTTTCCTGCCAAACCAAATGAAGACTCGTACACCCTTTATGAAATGTGTGATTCACCATAATGATGGGAAAATGGCTACTCTCAAACCATCCATAACCACACACACATTCTGTTTTGTTCTCTCACTTTTTAAGATCTCATTTCAAAATTATATTATACAATGTTAAAACACTGCTTTGAATTGCCAAGGACCGTCCAAGAGGCTATATGAATGACAGGTTAAACAACCAGGTTAGACAGGTTAAACAACACATCATTTTGTCCTGTGTCTTGTTTAGGGGCATGGAAATGTCCACACAATAACAGAACGGTGTGTAAAATCCCCCAGAAATTCTGTAAAATTCAACCAATCAGATGACGACTTTGAAACTTCTGAAGTGTTTCCAATTTTGTGTGCCCTATGCATCAGACGTTCAGCCAACGGTACGTGGGCGTGACGTCTGAGGCTGAAACTACACTATAAATAATCCTAATACATCGGTATGACTGAATGAGCTGTAAATTTCCCTTTATGTTCTATTTTTAGAAGTCAGGAGAATGCAATGCTTGGTATTTTAATGTGATGTGATAGAACAAGAATATTCACGGAAGAACTCTTTTCAGTCCACTTCATTCTTTTCCTCCTGACTATTTTCTTTTTTCCCTTTGTTCTCATTTGAATGAAAAAATACAGCATATACTTTGCAATTTTTGTTTTTCTGCTTTCTTGATTCCATTTATGATATATCCCATGAATAATTTTCAGGAATGCACTTTTTTCCTCCCCAAATCCTCATGTCTCTTTCCAGGTTTGTTAGAGAGTATAGACATTTATTAATATAATATACTACTACAATGATATCACACGTTCATGATATTGCTGCATACAGAATTGAGCTTTAGGGGTTATTCATTGTATGTTGAAAGTAATGTGTTAATGCTTTTACATTTTTTAAATTTCCTTTTAATGTTGGAAGGGTGAGTTGAAGGGTAAGTAAAATAGTGCATTCATACAGTAAACCTTCTGCTGATTGTTAACAGTTTAACGGACGTTACTCCTTGTCACAGAGCTGAACTCTATGCCTCAGATGTCCTATCGGTAACGCCTTTTAGATAAAGACACAGACACATAATTGGTTTTAAAAAAAAATTTAAATGAAAAATCTTGATGTGGCAATGAGGTGGAGACATGGTGGACTCACACTTGCATACACACACAACCATACACGCACAACCATGTATACACAATTAGACTTTTTCAGAGCACTAAATCTGTGGACATTTCATTTAGTTCATATTGCTTTAATAAACTGTGGACTTTCATTTGGTAGTGGTGGTCGCTTTTGAAACACTGCTTCATGAAGCTTCAAAACCTTTGCAAATCATTTGTTTCGAAACACTGGTTCAGAGCACGTATCAAAATGCCAAAGTCACGTGATTTCAATAAATGGGGATTCATTATGTCATAACTGTTTCGAAACGTTTCGAACATTATATTAATAATGAACAATCATTATTAAAAAACACATATAGGCTACAGACAATTCACATTTAATGGCATTTTATTATTTTAATTGCATTTAATATAAACATTTCAAGAAAGCATTTGACATGGCTTTGTAAAAGTTGTTTTTTGCATGTTTTGGCATGAGTTTTGACCAGCAGGCGTCACTAGCATGTGGTATTTCGAGTGCTTCAAAACAGTGAATCATTTCGTAAAGCAATTGGTACAGTTGTTTCTGAGCTTTGAAAATGTTTGTTTCTCCAATCACTATCATTTAGATCAACATACATGGTAATGGCCATCTTGATCTTTTAAAGAGCCTGAAAGGGTGTTACTTAGTATTTTAATACCTTTGCTGTGATGCATTGTGGGAGAGGATACCAAAGATGGTGGGATGGGGGTTAAATTTAGTATTTACTGATATTCATCCTCTTGAATTTCAAACTTTATAGCTGAAATAAAGCTAGGATGTTGTGCTGTGTTTCTTGTTTTTATGTGTTTAAGAAAATGCTGTTACTTTTTATATTGTGTTGTTTTTGTGTGTTTTACAACTATTGAGAATGGTGGTACCCATATCTATAAATGCTCACCCATTAGAGTGGCATGTTAGTCTGTGACTGATGTGTAGTGAGTGAAGACCTGAGTCAAGGTTTATGTCTGTCATTCTTCACATGAATTTTGATGATGGAATTTTGTATGTTCCCCAAGATTTTTCTACTTTTGGATTTTTTTCATATTTTTGCACAAGTGGCATATTGTACTTTACTGGCTTGGGGACAAAATAAAAAAAGAAAACTGGCATTTAACATCCTCCATTAATTTTTGAGACTCTTTTTCTAATAGTATCCCCAGTTGCTCGGTTTCATAATTCCATAATATTTGTATTAATTTTCTTGCCTGAGCAGATTTTTTAATTACTTTAAATCAAAGCATCAGTTTTCAAATTGTAACAAACTAACATTTAATTAATTCAAATAATTATTTCAATTCAAATTCACATTTCCCTAAACTCCAATTCATTTCTGTCAAAGTCTTCTGTGAAGTTTTGAAGGTTAGATTCAATAAATGATCCTTTTAGAATTTTGAATTTTAAAAAAATTACAAAACCATCATTTATTTCAAAATATGAAAGGAAACTGAAATATTTATGATCAAACTCATTTACAAAGAGTCATGCTTAAAGCCCATTCACACCAAGAACTGTATAAAGATAACTGTATTAATGTCCACACCACCGGACGGTGTCTGTTTATTCTAAGCGCATACTCGTCAGTCGTTAAAATTCTCAAGCTCGTTATAACTAATCGTTATTCTAAATAAGTGTCAATGTTTTATTGTTCATGAGCTGGAAAAAAAAAATTCTTAAAGTGATCACAACTATATTGTTTCTCTGTGCCTTTATCGTTATAGCTGTGGTGTGGACTCTTTCTTCAATATTAGGAACAATTTTTAGAACTATAACTTTATTGTTATCTTTATAGTTATCGTCCTTGGTGTGAACATGCCTTTAGAAGTGGTTTTGAGGAATACCTTGTGAATGGTCTGTTGTGAAACCAGATTCACACACAATGGTGGACAAAGTGCGATATGCACCATGTGTGCCTCATCAGCAGCAACATTCCATTTTGTTGGCAAGTGCACTCCAATCATGAGACTGGATGAGGTCTGGCTGTAGGGCATTGATGAATGTTTTGAGAAAGGATTCTTTACAATTTGCATGCATATCCTCCAATACTTTCTAACATGACTCTTCTAAGGTTTTCAGTAAGATGCACTTTCAGAATTCCTCTGATTTCTTTTCCCATTTTGTCAGGATGATGCTCTGTATGTGACCATGGCCTTGGGTTATCCAGTTGAGCTACAGTACTGATGCTGTCCTGGGCTTTGTAATCCCTCTCCCACAGCAAGCCCCTTCTGTGTAGGCATGACCAACTGGATCTGTCCCTCTATCAGAAAGCCACAGTGGCTAGCCTTGCTTCCCTTGCTTCTCATCCTATTTGTCCAGCACTGTCTGGGACCAGCCCCTAAGCGGGTATACAAGGAAAGTGCCTTTGCCATAGGCCAGAAATCCAAGACTGGGCAAAGGAACAAAATTGACACCCCTCAGGCTTTTCCGGGTCTTGCTAATGGGTTTAAGACAGTTGGCTAATTTGTCAACCTGTTTGTGATTTTGTGCACATTGACAAGCCTGTTAAAGTTTGGCACGCTTACCGTAAGACGATCGGAGCAATGGGGTTTATTTAAAAGTCTTTTAGGAAATATATCTGTTGCTGTATGGTGTCACTTTGATATAGTGTGTCCTCAAATAAGATGTGGTTTTGTCAAACAATGCCCTTCTTTAGCAATCCAAATGTTAATTTTAATTAGAATCTAGCTTTTATCCACACAGAGACCTCTGCTAAAATATGCCATCAAGCCATCATTTTCATGTCATTTGAGTGGCTTACCCTTAGCCCAATAGAAATTATGGGCACCTCCACATTCAACTTTGAATGAGTGGCTAAATTGCATCAATTAACATGGAAGTAACCTCAGCCTTTTTCCATAAAGATGGTCGAATAACCCTATTAGAGTCTAAAATGCGACCTTGAACTATCCTCTGTGCCTTAACAGCATGTCTCTTGCACCCGAAGTGGTGCCTTTTTCATTCTTTCTTCACAATGATGACTTTACTGAAAGGGTAGTGGGACAGATTGGGTCCAGAGGTAAATAATGAGAAGGTTTCGAGGGCAGCCATTAGTGCCCTTAACATGAAGTAACTGAGGCATGCCATTAAGGGTCTCGTTTTAGAATTCTGTACTCTGCCTATTCAGATGTCAAGTGCAGCGATTCTTTTGTGTACATGTGTTTGTGAGTGGGAGGGAAGGTGTGTCAAGCAAAAGACAATTGGAATGAAAACAAGTTTAATCAAATGGCTCACAGATGTCTAAAAAAACCCCCACACAATTAAAATATTTAAATAATGAATGTTAATAAGCAATGGTTTGCTTGAAAGTAATGACTTTAAAAGCTTTGTATGATTTCTTCTGAAACATTTTTGTGTGTTTGTGTCACCAGGGTTCCTGAGTACAGGTGACCAGGCAGCCAAAGGGAATTATGGGCTGTTGGACCAGATCCAAGCACTCCGGTGGATCAAAGAGAATATCCAGGCTTTTAAAGGCGACCCGAAAAGGGTGACTATATTTGGATCAGGAGCTGGGGCGTCCTGTGTAAGCTTGCTGACCCTGTCACACTATTCAGAAGGTAAAAAGCATTTCATAATAGACAATTAGACATAGTACAGTGTTATCAGACCATTGTTTAGGAACTCATTTCTGACCAAAATGAGTAATTGTGAGATAAAATAAGAAATTAAGTCACATTGTGAGATATGTAAAGTTGCAGTTGTGACATGCATTATAAGAAGTTGTAATTATGAGATAAAAAAAAGTCAATGATGTAAAAAAAAAAATAAATTAAAAAAATCACAGTAGAGATATACAGTAGTGTAAGATATAGTCACAATTACAATATAATCATAATTAAGAAATTGTGAATCTTGGATTTCGGAAGTCAATTAAAGTTCCAGTTGTTGGTTATGAAGTCACAATTATGGGACATTAAAGGAGAAGTTCACTTCCAGAGCAAAAATGTACAGATAATTTATTCCCTTGCCATCCAAGATGTTCATGTCTTTCTTTCCTCATCAATAAGAAATTAAGTTTTCTGAGGAAAAGATTTGAGGATTTCTCTCAATATAGTGGACTTCTATGGTGCCCGTGAGTTTGAACTTCCAAAATGCAGTTGAAATTCAGCTTCGAAGGGCTCTAAATGATCCCAGCCGTGGTGACAATTTATATACGTTTTAACCTCAAATGCTCATCTTGTCTAGCGTGACAAGCGTGAACTCTGTGTATTCCAGTTCAATACAGTTAGGTTATGTTGAGAATCTAATTTTCTCCTCCAACAAAATTGCTCTACATCACTGCAGAGGTACCGACCCAGTGTTTTTGCAAGGCAGCATGTAAAGAAGATCTAACACCCTTTACAAAAAAAAAAAAAAAAAAGGTAAAATAACAACGCTGGAGAAGAAAATAAGATGGGAGTTTTTTGACCTACCCTAACTGTCTTGAACCGGAACACACAGAGTTCACGCAGAGCTACACAAGAAGAGCATTTGAGGTTAAATAGTATATAAATTGTATTTTTTTTAGAAAATGGTCGATTTTTTCGCTAGATAAGACACTTTTTCTGTGGCTGGGATCATTTAGAGGCTTTGAAAGCTGCATTGAAACTGCATTTTGGAAGTTCAAACTCACGGCCACCACTGAAGTCCACTATATGGAGAGAAATCCTGAAATGTTTTCCTCAAAAAAAAAAAGATTTTTTTACGAATGAAGAAAGAAAGACATGAACATCTTGGATTGTACATTTTTGTTCTGGAAGTGAACTTCTCTTTTAAGACTGTTTTCAACTTGGCTCATTTGGAGCATTTGTTTTGGACCTGGCGTATTTTCTGCTTAATTTGTTTCATTTGGGCATTAAAGGGAAAGCTCAGCTAAAAATGAAATTTCTGTCTGAAAATTAATTACTCACCCTCATGTTTTTCCAAACCTGTAAGACATCTGTTCATCTTCAGAACACAAATTAAGACATTTTTGATGAAATCTTAGCGCTTTCTGACCCTGCATAGACAGCAACATAACTGACAAGTTCAAGGCCCAGAAAGGTAGTAAAGACGTTGTTAAAATAGTCCATGTGACATCAGTGGTTCAAACATAATGCTATGAAGCTATAAGAATACTTTTTAAAGACATGAGGGTGAGAAATTAATAACAGAATTTTCATTTTAGGGTGAATATCCCTTTAATGAAAATGGCAATCGAATTCAGATCTGCACCAAAACAATCATTCAGTTGATCTGGGCCTGATTGAAGACAAACTCTAGAAAGATTTGCATCTGGTAAGACAGCAATCTGACCCA
Organism: Labeo catla; assembly: GCA_012976165.1. NCBI lineage: Eukaryota > Metazoa > Chordata > Actinopteri > Cypriniformes > Cyprinidae > Labeo > Labeo catla. The sequence goes on along the minus strand of VONZ01001432.1, from coordinate 54,603 downwards.
GCAGTTGAAAGGACCAATATCTTTATTCATGAATTCTGCTGCATGAAGGACAGCACTGATTGTTAGGTTAGAAGAATAAATCAGTTAACCTGCAGCAAAGATGAGGCAGAATCTAGCACATCACTGCAATTCATAATCAATACGCCCTCTTTTTATCTGAAAATACCATCTAATTGCTCTTTGCGAAACAGGTCCAATGAAGCACTGCTATCCTGATGTAGCCTTAATTTATATCCAGACTCATAAATAAATATAAGTAATGATTATTAGAAAGAAAACTGCAAGCCCACTAGGCTGTTGTCCCACTACAAGACCAGCTGCATTTGAATAATGTGACTTGCATTAACAAATTTTGGTCCATTAAAAAACCTAAACTAAAAAAGCGAAAAAAAAACTACAGGTCTGAAAATGCCCTAAATTGAAATTATGAGAAATTAAACTGTGATTATGTTCTTTTTCGTTTCTCTCTCTCTCTCTCTGATACAAATCCAGCTTCCGAACGATTGCTTATTTGCATTTACAACAAATACACAACCCCCTCTTTTCTCTGTACTGCTATATTGAAGGATCTTCTAAGAACCAAAAGTCCTTGGTCCCGGTGTGCCTGGCTGCATGTAATTTTCATTGCAACAACAACCCCTACAAGGCATTCATCTGGAACTCAATTGTCCCACTATAAAAATAGATTTTACATTCAATGTCCAGCCTGGCTAGATAGCAGACAAAATCTAGTAATGGATCAAATGACCTCTGGCTACAGTTACTCTAACACTAACACAACCCCAAATAAGGAAGTGCCATATTTGATCAAAATAACAGGACAAGATATACAGTTCCCTCCTGGTGTTGCTGTCTGAAAGGCCGGCCATGATTTATGAATGAATTACATAATGTAAATTGTAAAATAAGAAGAAGGGCTTTTAATTTCACTTGTTACCCCTGCTGTTCACCTGAGCCGTTTGTCTTCAGATGCATACCAAGCACTCTACAGTTCTTATTTCTCATTTTAAACAGAGATTATTTTTAAAAGTAGAAAGGCTGATATTTCCTGTTTTTATTTTTGTCATATTATTCAGACCTCACATACACAGTTCAGTGTGCCTGGCAAAGCCATGATGCATCTGGGTTTGATTTGTACTTTGTTTAACCTAGTTTAAAATATATTATGAGTAATCAGTCTTTGCTTTATGAGAAGGGTCTGCTAAGCTCCATTGTCTGGGCATTGATATTGATATTTTAATGGCCAGTGCATTAAAAAGCTCTTGACAGTAGTGCCTTCTCCACATTTTTGATATTTTAAACTTGAGTGAAGGCTATTTTTCACTCCGTGTCAGTGCATCAGAAGCCTTGGTTCTGCCTAGTGAGATCCGGGCCCTGAGGTATTGTTATTTTCTAGGACACAATCTGTGTCAACGTGTTATGGCTATGGCTGGCTGAGCTGACAAAGGTACAGCATCAATGCATATGCATATTAGTCAGACACTGACTGATATTACTTATCCATATAAGAGTATGCAGGAACAAATACCCCAGGCTTCATTACAAAGCATTTTTATTCTACATACAATTTCATTTTTGGTCAGGTTCAATTTAAGTCTTCGATGACACATTGTAATGTATAATATAAAATAAACAAGCACCTTGCGTTTTGTTTCTTCAATTTCATTATTGATGTGCTCATTATTTTCCTTCAGTTCTCACTTTGTTCCAAACCCATAAAACTTCATCTTGAATGAAGATATAAACCTGACAGATTACTAGCCGTTCCTCCACTCCACTCCACTCCAAGTCCATTCATCCAAAACTTGGATGCTTCATAAAATTTATAAAGAGATCATAAAAGTAATCCATGTGAATCAAGTGCCTTAAACAAAGTCTTCTGAAAAGACACTATCCTTTCATATGATTAACAGATTTAATTTAGGTTTTTATTCGCATATAAAGATTGTTTAACACACACATAGAGCACATAAAATGCAAAGTTCTGTCATGAAACTCTAGATGGCGCAGGCCAATAGGTTCTAACTTAATCTCATACATGACACAGCTGATTGGTTTCTTTTTACATCAGCAGCCAATTAGCTTGCTGTTCAAGATTCAAATACTCAGCTAGTGGTTGCTGTAGCAGTTGCAGTGCACTTCAGAAACCCTCCACCTTCCCCAGCTCCACCTATATAGATCTGCTAAGGGTTGATTTTATGTTTATCATATATGGGGGTTATTTCATATACAGTGGTATGTGAAAGTTTGGGAACCCCTTGGAGCGTCTGTGAAAATGTGAATAATTTAAAATAGGACAAATTAGAATATATATAATAGTAATATGAGATCATACAAAATGCATGTTATTTATTTTTAGTTATTTTTATTTAGTACTGTCCTGAGTAATATATTGTATATAAAATATGTTTACATATGGTCCATGAAACAAAAAATAGCTGAAATTATTAAAATAACCCCCTTCAGTTTGGGAACCTTTGGTTCTTAATACTGTGTGTGGTTACCTGGATGATCTGTTATTTTGTTTTGTGATGGTTGTTCATAAGGCTTTTGTTTTTTCTGCACTGTTAGAATGAGCACTGTTCTTCAGAAAAATCCTCAAGGTCCTGTAGATTCTTCAGATACTTGCATGTTTCCCAGAAGACAAATTAAGTACATTTTACCTTGATCTTCAAATTAAAAAAAAAATCACCAACACATAGTATTAAGAACCAAGAGTTCCCAAACTTGCTTGAATTCAAACATGCTAAACTCTCTAAGACTTGTCATGACAGAAATATGGTTAACGGTATAAGCTTACTTATACTTGCTTGACACGCAAGAACAAACCTCATTGGTTCTTTCCGAGGCTTAAATGTGCTTGCGCAACATATAACACACATCAAGCAAGTTTCATTTGAATGCTTTATTACTGATTAATGTTTTGATTTTTGCTTTCAGATTTGTTTCAGAAAGCCATCATCCAGAGTGGGACTGCTCTGTCAAGCTGGGCCGTCAACTACCAGCCAGCCAAATACACCCGCATACTAGCTGAGAAGGTGGGCTGCAATATGCTAGACACTATAGATCTGGTGGAATGTCTACAGAACAAAAACTACAAGGAGCTGATTGAACAGTACATCACACAGGCCAAGTACCACATTGCATTTGGTCCAGTTATCGATGGTGACGTCATCCCCGATGACCCCCAAATTCTAATGGAACAGGGAGAGTTTCTCAACTATGACATCATGCTGGGTGTCAACCAGGGTGAGGGTTTTAAATTCGTGGATGGCATCGTGGACAGTGAGGATGGTGTCTCTGCAAATGACTTTGACTTTGCTGTGTCTGATTTTGTGGACCACCTCTATGGTTATCCAGAGGGCAAGGACACGCTTCGAGAAACCATCAAATTCATGTATACCGACTGGGCTGACAAGGAAAACCCGGAAACCAGGCGAAAGACTCTAGTTGCACTCTTCACTGATCACCAATGGGTGGCGCCAGCTGTAGCTACGGCAGACCTTCACGCTCAATATGGATCTCCAACATACTTTTATGCTTTCTACCATCACTGTCAAAGCGAAATGAAACCTAGCTGGTCGGATTCAGCACATGGAGACGAGGTGCCTTATGTGTTTGGAATTCCCATGATTGGTCCCACTGATCTCTTTAACTGTAATTTCTCCAAGAACGATGTCATGCTTTCGGCGGTGGTAATGACTTACTGGACGAATTTTGCAAAAACTGGGTGAGTTGAAGCCTTTTATCTGTTCTGTTAATTAATCATACACAATGGATTCAGTATCAGATACATCTGGATAATTATTTGAACACTTTATCACTTGTTATCATGGTCAGTGACATGACACTCCTTTTATTTCTCAGTTTCTTCAAAAAGTCCTTAAATATGTCATTTGGAGTTGCAATTATTTGAATACACCTCATCTATGATGAGAATGCATTTTCATTTTGACAGTTCTAGGGGTCATAAAGAAAGTATTATGAGTGCTGCAGCTGTCTTGAAATGAGGGTAAAGATGAAAAAAATTTAAGAAAACCTTATAATGTCATGTTTTATAACTAATTTCTTAGAAATAAGTTTCTTGATCTTGGACATTTGTCATTGACCCATTAAGTAGCACTTAGATGCTTCTTTACCTGGTTATTTAGGCATGTAAACTATATCCTTTCAGATTTCCATTAAGATTTCTTAAGATTAAAATTCTTCCTCTATAACGAATGGTTGTTTTTAGCTGCCTCAGACCACACAATGTGGAGCATCACTTTCTATTTAGGGAACTTGTCCTAAATGAGTCATGGTTTTGATTAAAGAACCTTCAGTGGCCTTTGCTGTCTCCTCACATATCACAATTTGAAGACTCAACATTGCCAGATCATTCTTTTAATAGTATCAGACCAGCTTTTAACTAGCCTCTTGAGTTATGGGGTTCTCTCCATCCTTATCCCCATAAAGCACCAATGCACTCAGGGCAAGCCCAATTCATCCAAAACCTACTTCAAATACAAGTGACTGGGGCCCCCTCATACTTTCAGGGCTCCATTCGGCATTTATAGTCAGAACAGGCACTGCTGTTTGGCACCACTCCAGGTGATACCTGTGTGTCAGAAGATAGATTGGCAGGCTCATCAGTACCTCACGTCAGGCTGCTCTCCCTCCGCTGGCTAAGTGTTTCTCTCAGCTCGAGTACTTTAAAACAGAGGAGGAAAAACGAAAGCAATTCCAGCAGCACTTGGAGAATGCTCGCTTTGCAAGAGAGTCACTCCAGCCTCTGGTAAACACTCCACTGGTGATATCAGCCTCTCTGAGTGTTTCCACAAAAAACAGGGCGAATAAATAACATGGAGGGAAATGCGCAGAACGTAATGTCTCATTTGTAGCCTTCCTTTGTTCCAATGGTTGCCAAGCTTGGGTGCTCAGACTGGAGAGAGCAAGACATGGGCCATTAATGCTATCACAGAGGTAAATTAACATACACTGATGTTCTGGATGTCAAGTGTCAACATCAGCTTTGTGGATTTTATGGGTCAGGTATATTGTACACACACTTTTATTATACAACAACAGCAGACCTGAGATAAAAACCTGAAATGGATAGATGGAAATCTTTGGGACTCATTATCACAGTGTTCCAATCGGGTATTACTTTACTTCTTCTGTGAAAAGTCAATAGAGTCCAAAACAACATTGAAGTCTGTGTAAAGGCAATTCAGAGAATTGTTTCTGAACACATACATTTTAGAAATGTACTGCTGAAAACATGTTACAAAGACTGTGAACTATGATGTACTGAATTGTGGAGTCAGACAGTTTAAACAGTTTTTTATTGTGTTCAGGATTTTTTGAGCATGGGCCCTCCCCTAACGCTATAATAAGTAGAACTGTTAGTTACTACAGCCTACAGTTTGCCAGCTAGCTCCCTTTTAAATGTACATGCATATTACCTGGTTCCGATAATTTACAGTACAAAACAGTTCGGTAATCCATTTGGGTTGTAGTGATATTTGACAGTTGAGAGAGGTTTACACTAAGTGTAAATAGCAATGGATTCAGTTACACTAAGTGAAAATAGCAATAGTTTTTTTAGCAATATGCTATTTAAGTGCAAATAGCTATAGATTCTATATATACTGTTAAAATAGCAGGATTTTCTGCTATTTATTCTACTTATTGCAAATAGTCGCAATTATCTGCACCTCAGTATTGTAGTACATTATAAAACAGTATGCAATAATAATTTATTAAGTGTAAATCATAATTTTAATTCAGTTTTTTAAATGGATTCTACCTTATTGGGACAATAAAGCCCTCCCTACACCTACCATAACCCTACCCGAAACTTTATTTTCAACTTTTTGATTGTTTCCTTAATTTTTTATTGACGATAAATGTCTTTTCAATGTGATATATGATTTGAAAAGGGAGAAAGAAAAGGTAGGATTCAAACTCGGGTCCATCGCGTCAAAAAGACTATGGTATGTGCTTTACCATCTACGCTACTGAAGCTGATGTTTGACTATCGTCTTTTGTAGTGTTGACTACCCCAATCACACGTTGGAGGACGTAGTTAATGTAAATAGCCTCTGCCAACAAGTCAGGCTGTTTACACTTACCTGCATGGGTGGCATTGGGGAGGAGGGCAAGGGGGGCAGTTGCCCCCCCTAGATGGTTAGTCATGGAATGTCAGCCCCGCTGCTATTGGCGCGGTTTGCCAAGCCCAGGCCCGGTTGTATGGGGGTACTAGATGGTGCTAAATACCCTTTAAAAAAAGCAAAAGCAGTTGAAGATCTGGCAAACTATCTAATGTGTTCAACAATGTAGCTAATCACAGACATATGTTGATTTTTTGAACGTAATGGCCAATCGGAAACGTTTTAGTTTGTCAGAATTCACTCAACCCTGAAAGCGCCGGATTGGATTTTAAGTGCAGTTTTGTGCGCTTGTGAATCATTTCATGCAATGTGTAGTTTAGAGAGCTTCATTGATTATATGGGAACTTTCTGAGATCGCGATGAACAAAGATGAGTGATGCTTTGTAGCTGTGCTTTGTAGTTGTGTACTTTCTATATAGGCTATAATCCATTCAGAATTTGTGTGAAACTTTCGTTTTTTCAGACACGTACATGCTGCAATGTTTCGGGAATGACATTTATGCTAGATTAATTCTCGAAATAGCAGTGACTCACACAGTGATAACCAAAGCTAAGCAGGACAAAAAATATATATGAGAGCAGCCTCAGTGATTTAATTCCGGAACCAGTCCTTGCCAAACTTACATAGGCAGCGCGCGTCCTGGGCAAGATATAGTTCACGGACCAAACGCGTGTGTAAACTTTATTGAGATTGGGACATATCAACTGTAGCCTAATTTTTTATGAACGTTAGAAAGTTCAGGAATGAATGGTATGCGATTTATGACAAACTGATTTATTTTTTTTCCTTACGTGACTCACCTTTTGTAACAACGAATCAAAACGGATACATTTCAAATGACACTGGAAAAAAAACAAGGAAAACTTAAATGAAAATCAGAAAAGCAGCTTGCACATTTCTGGTTAAAAATCAAAAAGGCCATTAACTGACACTTAAAACGGAAAGCATCGCCATATTCAAACCAGCAAGAGTTTAAAGCTTGTCCACAGTTTGGTAAATGTTGGAAACCTCTTTATGTTATTCTTGCGCTCTATTGATTGCTTTGGTGCGTTGCAATGTGGTAGGGCTTTGGGTAACGCTTTAGATTACAACCCGCAAAGAACTACGTAAGTAAACTGAATTTACGGTGTATGTTTCTGTAATTATAGTGTAGCTATAAAGAACGTACATGTAGGTATAAGGGAACAATATGTTATATTTGGGTAATAAGGGGATAACAAACCAGATATTCAACCTGCAAAGAACTACATACGTATACTGAATTTACGGTGTACGTTTCTGTAATTATAGTGTACCTATTAAAGAACGTACATGTAGGTATACGGGAACAATATGTTACGTTTTGGTAATAGAGAGTAACAACCAGATATACAACCTGCAAAGAACTGCGTAAGTAAACTAAAGTTACGGTGAATGTTTCGTATTTATATTGTACCTACGTGTAAGTATAAGGGAACAATAGGTTACGTTTGGGTAATAACGGGGTAGCAAACAGATATACAAATAATTTATAATGGATTAATTTAAAAAACTTAACAGGTACCTGTTCTATTAAATCGTACGTTTGGTGTATCTATATGTAAGCTTTTTAAAATTACTGGGAAAATATACTCTTGTTCCATGTAGTTACAGGATAATTGTGCCATCTGCGGGTTGTAAATTAAAGTGGAGACTGTTCCCCTCTTGTTCAACGAAGTTACAGGGTAGGTACGATACATAAACACACAATCTGAAAATATATCTAAAAATATTTTTTTATAGTCGCTAATCCCACTTCTACCTCTAAACCTAACGTTAACTATGACTGAACAGTAATTCCGGTATATACATCTCTCCCCCAAACATATAGATAATATAGAAATGTTTTCACTTAGTGTAAATAGAATGCATTGTGATTTGCATTTAGTGTAAATAGTATCTAATAAACAATAGAATCTATTGCTATTTGCACTTAGTGTATATAGCCTCTATAGCTATTTACACTTATTGATAATAGCCGCTGACTTTAAGTTAATCAGAAAATATTAACCTATGCATAAAGTCAATCAATTAATCAATCAATCAATCAGTTATTTGCTCTTAGTGTAAATAGACACTCCATAACTTTAAAAACTTAAAAAAATAAATAAATAAACTTTAAATTCTGGAAAAAAACAAACAAACATACAAACAAAAACACACGTTCCTGGAGGCCGCCCAACACTGCATGTTTTCCATGTGTCCTTAATCAAACACACCTAATTCAGATCTTCAGCTCATTAGTAGTGTGTCAGTGGGTCTGTCAGACAAAGGAGAGACACAAAATGTGCAGTGTTGGGAAACCTCCAGGAACGTGGTTGGGAAACACTGTTGTAATATGACCTTTATTTTTGAAAAATACAGTTTTAAATAGCATTGTTTAAAATTAATGTATACAGTATTACCTACATTTAAACTTGTTTACTAAACATTTTTGAAATAATAATAAAAAAGCAACAACTGGCATCTCAGTATGTTGTGTTGCATAAAATACAATTATTTACAGCACAGCAAAGACTTTATGGATGATATAAAAGTCATACAAACATCTATTTTACTGAAGAAATAAACTAATTTGGTGTTGGTGAGAACTGCTCTCGCCTGAAGAGAATGCAAAAATCCTGTGCGTTGTAAGTCAACGACTGGGTTGTAGTAATGCCACTGCTGGAGGCTGTTTGGGGGAGGGATGTATTCTTTTAACTGTCAGTTAAATTAAACCAACCAGTAACCTAGTGGCTGGGTAATACTGGAAAAAAAAACAAAAAAAACAAATAAATAACCCACGAAAATGACCTAACAAGCTGTTTTAAAAGTGAATCCTTAGCAGAGTACTATCGCTCTCTGGAGGCAGAATACTTTCAGTGTGTGTTTTAGAGCAGTAATAAGATTAGTACCCCGCTTCAGTAATATCACCTTGTCATGGTACGAATTAAATGAGGTGATATAAACGACTCTTTATGTGACACTTCCTGCTTGAATGCTTGCGCAATTTGGTTGTTTATTGTTAGTGCGTAACACACCAGTTAGCTTTACAAGCCCTGAAATATTGTCAATATTGTGAATTACATTACAAATGACGATAATGGCTCTACACAGATATTAGTTCCAGGAAGCATAGGAAAATGTGAAGAAATGACTATTCCCAGTTATATTTTGCACACACCATTAAGTGGATCTTTAAGTAAATGCATTTCTGCATCATGGAATCACACCGTTTGCCAAATTCTGGCTGGGAGAGGCAAATCCGTTAATGAAAGTGAAAATCAATATGGATTTCAGCCATTACAGAAGTATACTCACTGACTGAAATGAAGCATAACATTCCCTGATGCTGTCTAAAGGATACAGTGGATTTAACCATAGCAAAGGCTTTTGTAATTCAAAAGAAAGCACTATTGCCTACAGTGTGAATATAAACCTGTGATGACTTCAGGCAATAATTAAATAATGTGAGCACTGTTTTACTGAATAGAAGTGTGGCTTTGATTTGGTTGTAGGCACAAGGCCATGCAGTTTGTAAACTGTTCGGTGTTACTGAGCAACGCACAGGCTGGCAGCTTGTCTGGAATGTTGCAAACACAGACAAATGGAGTAATACAAACAGTGAAGCATCACAGTAAAGCACTAAACTGTTCAGAACTGTTGGTGGACCACATGTCCAACTGTTGTATAACTGTGACCTGTTCCAACATTCTAAATCGCCTGAAAGAAAGAAAGAACAAAAGAATATTTACATACAATTACATACATACAGTTATGTTCCAAACTGTTAAAACACACTCAAAGTCTTGGGATGAAAGTGACCGAATTTGAGATGTTTTGCAAACCACTGATGGGTCAATTGTGGAAAAACTGGGTCATTTTGAGTTTAATATAACTCAGCAAAATGGGTTGATTTATTGTAGTTAATTTTTACAGGAATGCTGTGTTATTTTTACCTCATGCATAGGTTAATATTTCCAGATTCATTTAAAGGGATAGTTCACCTAAAAATGAAAATTACCCTCAAGCCATCTTAGATATATGACTTTCTTCTTTCAGATGAATACATTTGAAATAATATTTGTGATGTGATCTGGGAAAACCTGTCGGATGTTGCGCTGGAACGTTTTCAGGAAATTCAAAAATAGGTTAAATGTCAGTTTTTTTAATCAAAATTAGGTATTCATTAAATTATTATTTATAACATCTTGTCATCTCTGAAAATATCTTTGAAAAATTCATGTGTTTAGTGCAAAAAAAATAGCAATTTATTGCAGCAAGCAGAAATGACTCTTATGTTAAGATCGTGCCGCGCAGTTGCTTTCTCTTAACACCACAAAAACAGTTAACCCAATAAAATGAACCACCTAACATATTTAATAAAGGGGTATCAATGCACATTCCCCGTCAGTCCTGTGTAAACTATGGCATGCAGAGTGTTATTTTTTTATTTCATTTTTTTTTTAATATTGTGAGATGGTGGAGCATAAGAAAACAATGCAGTCTGAAGTAGCTGCTCACTTAAATGATCTTACTCGTCTCAATCTGCTCAATCTCGGTGATGTTAGTGCCCTAAACAATGTTATAATGGACTATTTCACATCCAGAGATGAAGGATCGGATGATCGAATAATACAAGGTACAAAATTTGTGCTATCTGAACATACAAGGGGTGATCAAAAGTTCAGAGACTATGCCCGTGGTAAACAACGGAAAACTGCCCTCTTCAGGGTAACGTTAGTCTGTTTGCGTAATGATGGAGGATAGCGCTTCTGACAGACAGCTCTCGTTAGACTCCTAAAGTGAAAGTGAAACCCATCTTACTTTAAATCTGTTTTTCTCAAAATGCCATTCCTGAAAATCATAGCTATCAGACAACTTAAGATAGCCATAACTTTTGTTACGTTCAAGCTATGGGAAAAAAAAAAAGCAGTTTTGAATTCAGCTTTCGTATGGTATCAAAACCTTAAAAAAGGTACAATTTCACCATGTGTTGGGTTTTCCTAGATCGCATCACATAAAAATAAATAAATAAGTCCAAGCTTTATAATGGCAGTGAATGGCTGTTGAGATTTTGAAGTCCAATTAAGTTCATCCACCCATCATAAAAAGTACTCCGCATGGCTCTGTGGGCTTAATAAAGGTCTTCTAATGCAGATTGATGTATTTTTGTAAGAAAAACATTAATTTTTAAAACTAATTAAAAAATGTAATCTCTAGCTTCCACTAAGTGTTGTACGCATGTTCACAAGAGTCTGGCATTCCGGAAGATGACATAGGACATAGACGTAGCGTACAACTCCGATGAGAATTAGCTAGTCTTGTGGGAACTAAGTTTTGCTCAGTCTCTTTGTGGCTTATTTCGAAATCTTCCAACATTTTTCTTTACAGATCCTCGTCTTGTAATTCTAATTCACAACCGGTGTTTTGTTTTGCTCTTGCATTTTGTCCTATGTTATCCACTGGAATGCCACTCTCTCATGGACGCATATACGACAGTTAGCAGAAGCTAGAGATTATGGTTTATAAAGTTTTAAATATGGAGATATATATATATATATATATATTTTTTTTTTTATAAAAATGCATCGATTTGCTTTAGAAGGCCTTTGTTAACTCATCTGAGCTGTGTGGAGTATTTTTTATGATGGAAGGGTGAACTTTTTTGGACTTCTGTTGGACTATTGAATATCGCCATTATAGCCATTTTAAAGCTTGGAAGAGCCAGTACTTTTTTTTTTTTTTTTAATATAACTCTGATTGTAAATGTCAGAAAGAAGTCATATACACCTAGGGTGGCTTGAGGGTGACTAAGTCATTGGGTAATTTACATTTTTGGATGAACTTTACCTTTAAACCTGTACACTACAAAACCACTGTGTTTACAAGATACAATATAAAATTAATGATTCTCTGTTATCCCTTTTCCACTGAAACAGTGCTGGCATGTTGCTGAAATCTGAGCTAGTTCTGGACTGATGTTTGGCAGAGAAACTGCAAACCTTGGACTGAGAACATATTTTAACATTCAAATCAGTTAAATTCAGTATTTTAACAAATAAAATCAGTTTATACAAGACAAAAGCATTTCTGTCATGTGCTGACTAACATCTCGGCCCTGTATGTTGCATTGTGTAAAATAAAATAATTTATCACAGTAAATACTTTATAGATATAAAAGATTTCCCATTTTCTGCTCTCGGTTAGCTCCATGCTCACTTCTGGGAGAAACCCTGTTCCAAGCAATACAGGAGCAATTTAAAAGAAAAAACAGACATTCCACTTTTCTGCTCCACTTCCATTTTGTACCGTTCACAAACTGGTCTAGAAAAGACCAGTGATACAGACAGTGAAACTTACTACCACCTTAATACTAAATATCAGCACTGTTTGTATCCATTCAAACTAAAAAGATCTAGTAACTTAGAGCCACTCTTCATCGATTTTAATAATTTAAGCAAAATGCTAAATTTATGTGTTATTTTTAGTTTTTAATAAAATATATTAGTGTTTATTATAAACCTGTGCACATTATTCACATGAAACATTTGCAGCAATTAGCAAACGACAACCATCCAATCAATTCAAATCAACTCTACATTTTTTTTTTTCTTGTTTGATAAATCATTTCACTCACATATACATATAAAAAGCATATACATATCACAAAAGCAATTTAAGTTACCTGTTGAGTTTAAAATGCAAAATTATTTTTGTCTATTTATTTTGTGTGCGGAGTTTCAGCTCTAACTGTGCATCTAACTGTATGATTATATAAATGATAAAAGCACAGTGGATGTAATGGGACATGCTGTACACGGTGCCACTTTAGTGAAGTGCCGCTCTTATCTGAAACACAGAAATTGAGGAGCTGCAGATTGGCTTGGTGGGTAAATAGCTTGGAGCACTGCTTGCTTTTCTCAGGTCTGAGTTCTGTGAAATGGTCATTAATATAGTTATTGCTTGCAGTACATACACATACGGGCATTACCAGAGGTTAAAGCAAACAAATGAAATACCATTGATTCTTTCTCATGTTTGCTTGTAGCTTGATTAGATTGTTGATTCCCTGCCATATATGCTTGCAGTGAGATTGTGCCCTTTTGAGTAGATTATTTGTGGAAAGAAAAACATATTATATTTTCCACAATAATTTACATTGCGAGCCAAAATAAATAATATAATCAAACCATGAATAAATTTAACATTCACATTGCCACGGTTTAAAGGAATATTTCACCCAAAAATTTAATGTCATTTTTGTCATTGTTTATTTACCCTCATCATTCCAAACCTATAGAATTTTCTTTCTTCCACTGAACACAGATGTGGAAACGATGACTAAATAGTTGATTTTCTATATGCAATTACAATGAACAGTGAGCTTTCAAGTTTAAAGAAAGTTTAAAAAAAAAAAAGCAAAGGCATCATAAAAGTAGTTGAAACCCCAGTCCTTATTCACTGAAAAATCACATGCATCACAAATATCACTATTTGTGTTCTATGAATAAAAAAATTAAAAAATAATTATGACAGGGTTTTTTGGTAAACTATTCCTTTAAGCCTCTACATACTGTAACAGGGCTGTAACGGGAAGCAGGCGGATCCATACGCAAAGCTTTATTGAACAAAGTCGAACATCAGCAAACAGGTATATTGGAGCAAGACACAAGAGTAATCCGTAAGGCAGGCGAGGGTCGATCAGCGACGAACGTAATCCAAGGCACGAGGCAAACGGGTATTCCAAATAGACAGACTAGTGTTCATTAGAGGGGCGAACGGAATCCAAAGGCAAAGGGTTAAATCCACGACAGGCGAGAAGTCCAGCGCAGGCGGAAGGCAGACAAGATGATATAACCAGGCTAGAAAACCAGACTAGGAAGAAACTAAGTAGAAAAACAACTGAACAAGACTAAGGATGAATAAGGTTACTGCGTACAGCTGCTAACACAATGCAATACTTGGCAACTAGGAAGAGGAAGTACAAGGCTTATATAGTGTGCTTGATTGGTTACAGCTGTGTGTGTCATCAGCGCAATGCATGATGGGAAATGTAGTCTGGGGTGTGGTGCAACAGTCTGTGTAATGTGAAATGGCAAGGCTCTGACTTGTCTTGACTCAGGAAACACAGCTGTAACTGGACTTGACACAGGAACAACGGCATTGACTTTACTTGACTAAGGAATAACAGCTGTAACTTGACTTGACTTAGGAAGAGCAGCTCTGATTTGACTTGACTTGACTCAGGAAACACAGCTGTGATGTTACATGACTCGGGTATGGCTGCAGTGACATGACGGAGTGTTGTTGTCGCCGCCGTCTTGTGAATGGGCTCCGCTGTCGGTGCCATCATGTGAGCACGTTCTGGTGTGGCCACCATTTCAGGAGCGGGTTTAATCACCGGAGTAGAGATCAAAACACTGAAATGTCCCGGAGCTTGCGGTTGACTAAACTTCGCGGCCGCAATTACCGTGATGTCACGTTCCTCCTCTGTGACACCCACAGTGAATGACGAGCCCACACACAGCAAAGTATAGTCCATAAACACAGAGAGTGATGAACACGGACCCTCGCGTCTCAGCTTGGACTTTGGACAGGTTGATGAACACCATCACAAAAAAACTCAATCAATAAACAGTCCGGTAGATCTGAGTAATTCACAATGGCTAAGTACTCTTGAATATAGTCCTCGAGCGTTTGCATGCCCTGCTCGAGGGCTAATAACAGTCTTGCTATGTCCATACCTTGCCAATGTCCACGTGAAATCCTTGTGCGACCGAGTATTCTGTAACGGGGCGAAGGAGACGGGAAGCAGGCGGATCCATATGCAAAGCTTTATTGAACAAAGACATAAAGCAGGCAGGGTTGAACGTCGGCAAACAGGTATATTCGGACAAGACATAAGAGTAATCCATAAGGCAGGCGAGGGTTGATCAGCGGCGAACGTAATCCAAGGGACGAGGAAAATGTGTATTCCAAGTAGACAGGCTAGAGTTCATTCGAGGGGCGAACAGAGTCCGAAACGACAAGGCAAAGGGTTAAATCCATAACAGGCGAGAAGTCCAGGGCAGGCGGAAGGCAGACATGACGATATGAGAAACTAACTAGAAACACGACTGAACTAGACTGAGGATGAACAAGGTGGCTCTGTACAGCTGCTAACACAATGAGAGCGCTAAACACAATGCAATACTCAGCAACTAGGAAGAAGAAGTATAAGGCTTATATAGTGTGCTTGATTGGTTACAGTGCAATGAATGATGGGAAATGTAGTCCAGGGTGTGGTGCAACAGTCTGTGTAATGTAAAATGGCAAGGCAACCTCTGGTGGTGAGTGGACTGGTGTTCAGGAACAGATTCATGACACATACTGACAGACAAACATTTTTTTTTTTTCCTGACCTACAAACAGATATTCTTTCTGTTGGAAACATGGTTCCACCATTTAAATTCTTAAACCAACTTATTAAATTCAAAATGGTTCATTATAGATTCATTTATTAATCCATGCACCTTTGAAAGCATTTATCCATCAATTCTTTCACTTATTTAGTAGTGCTTATTTAATCATTTTTATTCTTGTATTGTTTTGCTCTTAGCACTGTGATAAGGGCTCTCATTTGATTTCACTCAAGCACTTTTTTTCCCCACACACCTTGAAATGTAATGAAAAGACAGCGCACCGTATCACAACAAAGCATATGGTCATATCATAGAATGTCTAGGATTCAGATTCTATATGGGACTCTTTCATTTTCTGCTGTGATTAAATAAGATAATAATCTAAAATAAGGGCAAGTAGACGAGCAGAACATTGAACCTGTCATTCTTGAACGTTTCACACAATGACACCATTCAAGACCCATAATAACTTGAGTGAATATAGCAGCTGAACAAAGCTTTGAAATGGTTTGAAAGATTATTCAACTGACATCATCATATGTACAGTTACATGCTACGGATGTGAGTATTTATTATGAAATGTCAGTCATTTTAAAACTAGCAATAAAAAATGTAATAAAAAATACAAGCTAATTTACATTAGCTGTCTATTTTAGGAATACTTAGTGGTAGGCATGATACTATGCTGCTATAGATACAACTACATAGCTGCTATCAATATCATAAATCCTTACAGAAAAACAGTGTTGCTCAGAAAACCAGATTCAGATTATTTAGCCTGATTGAAATTGACATTTACTCACTATAGACATTTACATAAAAACTGTATATAGCAGCAATTTATCCCTGACACAAGATCACATATTAATAAATATAGTGATAAGGTAAATGAATAACAATTTAGTGGCATTACAACACCTTGAATTCCAGTCCAGTTTTAGTTAATTACATTTAAACATTATGCTTTAGTGATGGACTCTAGTAGAGTCACCATATTCAGCACTGTTCTCTAGATCTGCTCTGTCAGACATGCATTCAACCTCACTGCCTGGTCTGCCAGGGTCGGATTAACCATATGGGCATTTGGGCATGTGTTCAGGGGCGCCATGTCCAGGGTGGGTACAACAAGGTCTGTGGGGACATAAACAGCTGCAAAAATATGCTCCACAATAGCTGCTTGTCTTTTTTTGGTGACGTTAGGATACCTTCACTTCAGACACACCATTGTAACATATGCTTATGCTAAACATTTTGGTCACATTTTAGTTTAAGGACCAGGTATCACTGTAAACTAACTATTAAATATGACTCTTGCCTCAATAAACGCCTAATTTGCTGCTTATTAATAAACAGGTAGTTGTTAAAGGGATAGTTCAGCCCAAAATGAAAGTTTTGTCATTAATTACTCACCCTTATGTCGTTCCAAACCTGTAAGACCTTTGTTCATCTTTGAAACACAAATTAAAATATTAAGAGCTTACTGACCATGTATAGACAGCAACGCAACTGAAATGTTCAACCCAGGCTCATTGGAAATATGTTCCTCTACATACATTTCTGTAACACTGTAATTACCTACCTTACTGTATGTTTCGTGGCAGTTTTAAAGTGAAATGTCCAGATAGTGGTGCTAAAACACAAGTTCAATACATGATCATGGCACGTTTTTATTACGTTAGTACAGGCACGTATTGCTGCATTTTTTTTATTACTCTGCTTGAGGTACGTATTGTGGCTGTTCAGAATTCAAAAATCCGGATAGTGTCGCTAAAGGTTAATGCTCTGTCGTGTTGGAAATATCCCCTACACCAAACCCAACCCTAAACTGAAATAGAAAACTCATGCATATGAAGCTCTACATGTGACGACAACATTCAAAAGTATCATTTTTCAAATCACACAGGATGTTAAAATTGTTTTGAAGTCATAAAATAATATTCTGTATTATGTGAAATTATGTTAGTAATTATGTGAAAATTAGGCATTATTAATCAAAAATCTGTGTGTAAATCAAACTTTGTACGAAAAGGAATAAAAGTTGTCGGAGTTTTACTGCCTCTAGTGTTCATTTCAACTGGAATCTGCAGTGATTCGTACATATAGGTATGTTTTTTCTCTGTTTTGCAGAAAATTATATAGAGGCACATACTGTATTTCCAATGAGCCTATGTTGGAAATGTTTTATGGCCCTTCTCTTCCATGTCATGTTCTGCCGCAGTTAACGAGAGTATCACAACTATTTTATCAATGTCCTTAATACATATCTGGGCCTTGAATGTGGCAGTACCATTGCAGTCTATGCATGATCAGAAACCTCTCAGATTTTATCAAAAATATCTTAATTTGAGTTCAGAAGATGAACGAAGGTGTTACATGTTTGGAACAACATGAGGGTGAATAATTAGTGACAGAACTTTTGGGGTGAACTATCCCTTTAAGTATGGGGTAAGATTAAAGGATCCAACATATGGTCAGCATAAGACATTAAGATGTACTTTATAAGTACTATTAAACTGACAGTATGCTAGGAATATGCATGCTAATAAGAAATTAGTGAAAATTGGTCCTTAAAAATGAAGTTACCTACATTAACCCTTAAATGCATGAATGTTTCGCCAATCGTTATTACTTATTCCGGTCTTTAGCGACCTGGACCTATATATCCAGCACGGATGGATCTCTAACTTATGCAGTAGCAAAAAACTCTCTTGATATTTCAAAAACAATTACATAAAAATGACATAAGCCATATTTCATTACCTTTTGAAACTTAGAAGGGTTCAATTTGAGCAGATGATTTCACCATCGCCGTCATCATCAGAGCGCACTTCCACAGTACATTCAGCATCTGGATCATATTTGCAATCTCAACCATATTCTCAAAACTATCGTTTTGAGTAACTTCAAAGTCAATATTTTGATCGCTGACAGCTTATTCACCACATCCACCATCAAATAGCAGTGACATTTATATTTTAATTGCGTACAGTAATTGCTCTGCAGTAAAGCCATTCAAACCAATTACATTTTTGCGGATGATATTCTTTTGTTTTATGCCTGCGATAATTATGAGTGAAACATCACATCATTATTGTCCATCAAACAGTGCCACCTCGAGGAATGAATTGCACATATTGAGTCATCAGATATTTACAATATACTTACACTATTACACACCTTGGGTCTCTAGCAAAAGAAAAAAAAAAAATCAGAAAACAGATATTCTTATATATATATATATATATATATATATATATATATATATATATATATATATATATATATATATACAGTGCTGTCCAAAAGTTTGGAAACACCCCTGGCAAAGTGTGGTTTTGGACGATATCAGCATAATCCTTATCATTTTTTGTTGCAAATACATTAAAGTAACTTGACATTATCACTGAAGACCAGCAATAACAATTTTCATTTTGATTACATAATAATGGCAATATATACATGTCAAAGTCAGACTTTCCCCTTTGCCAGCTGTGATGCCTGGTTACTGGTTTAAACTTGGCCCAGGATATTTTGATGAATCAAAAATGTAAGTTTTTTCTATGTATAAACTGTTTATGTAATAAAATATGTTTTCATAGTTTGTGTTGTCCCTTAGCAATGCAAAATGATCACAAATTAAAAAGGATTAATGCCAATATTGTCCAAAACCCCACTTCTCTAGGGTGTTTCCAAACTTTTGGAGGGCAGTGTGTGTATATATATATATGTATGTGTGTGTGTGTGTGTATATATATATATATATATATATATATATACACACACTGCCCTCCAAAAGTTTGGAAACACCCTAGAGAAGTGGGGTTTTGGACAATATTTATATATATTTAAAATATACATTTAAAAAATTAGGGAGGGAGAGGGTAGTGAATGATGTCCCGGGTCATTAAAGACCCGAGGTATGCATTTTAAGTGTTAATTGTGTATCTAGCCATTTATTTGTATTGTCCCCAAATACACATATTAAAGCAAATAGCAATACAAAGGTAAATGTGTCCTTATAACCCTTCAGGATTTAAATTTATGCATTCCAAACCATGTTTCCCAACATCTTTAAACTACTGCAAAACCTACTTATTTTCCTATCCTTTCATGCCAAATTATTGTCAAAATATTTGTGCTCTGCAATGCTATCTAAAAAGTCTGATGACAAAAGATGACTACTGAGACCGATTTTTAAACAAACAAATTTTGAGCAAAATCTGTGGAGAAGTGAAGCTATTGCTTCAGAAACAAACCTTGACAACCCTAATGCACTCAGAGAGAAATGCCAGCCCGGTTTTTACCACCTCATCTCCATATTTAGAAACCTTTTATGCCCGGCTAAGTTGTCTGCTGCTCCCAGACTGAATAATGTGTAGGAGTGGTAAATTGGCTTTCCGGTTAAAACCTTTATCACTAGGTATGTTCTTTTTTGTGGCTAGGAAAGCTATACCAGTAATGATTCTTCAAATACAGAGCAATGCTGTATTTTTTAGTTCAAGCGTGTCAGTTGAAATTGTACTGAGCAGATTTTTGTTTGCTATGAAGCTGAGCAGAAAGACTGATGAAGAGGCATCATATCCCAGAACACTTTGAGGTCATGAAGCTTTGTAAATGATTATGTGTGGTAGGCATCTCTTCCTTAGGTTCAACAACCCAAGGTTAAGCTATTATTATAGCATATGTGCGTTTCTAAACACATACAGTGCACCGAGGTAAAAGCTATTGATGTATGTGGGTTTATAAGCATCTGTGTAGACTTGCTCTTTAGTACTGCACACACTTGCACTTTCAAAGCTGTTTGCTTTTAAATACTGATGGTTTTTCATTCTCATTTTAGGGATCCGAATCAACCAGTTCCACAGGACACCAAATTCATCCACACAAAGCCTAACCGCTTTGAGGAAGTGGCATGGTCTAAATACAACCCCAAAGACCAGCTCTACTTACACATTGGGCTGAAGCCAAGGGTGAGAGATCACTATCGTGCAACTAAGGTTGCTTTCTGGTTAGAGCTGGTACCTCATCTTCATAACATCAATGAACTCTTTCAATACGTCTCGACCACGACTAAGATACCTCCTCAGGATACTACGCCGTTCCCATACACTAAGAGACTAGGTAAAACATGGCCGTCCACCACACGCCATCCTGGAGTTCCTCCCGCCAACACCAAACAAACTACAGACCAGCGTAAAGGCAACGATTTAGGCGACGACTCAGCTGTGGTTATCGAAACAAAACGCGATTACTCCACTGAACTCAGCGTGACCATCGCGGTGGGTGCTTCTCTTCTTTTCCTCAACATCCTGGCCTTTGCAGCACTGTACTACAAGAAGGATAAGCGCCGACACGAATCCAATCGACGTGGGCCCAGCCCGCAGCGGAACTCTGCGCCGGCTAACGCGGCAGCTAACGCTAATGACATAGCACATTTGCAAAGCGAGGAACTGATGTCGCTCCAGATGAAACAGCAGCAGATGGAACACGAGCACCATCACGAGTGCGATTCTCTGCCGGCTCACGATGCGCTTCGTCTTACCTGCCCGGCTGATTACACGCTTACTCTACGACGCTCGCCTGACGACATCCCGCTCATGACGCCGAGCACCATAACAATGATTCCTAACTCTCTGGCCGGAATGCAGCCCCTGCACAATTTCAACACGTTCGGAGGTAGTCAGAACAGTACCAACCTGCCCCATGGGCACTCCACCACCAGGGTATAGCTTTGTGATGTGCACTGAAAGATCCTTTCAGAACTATAGGACATGGTCTGCTAAGGCATTGGGGGTTAAGGACCTTTGTTTGTCGTGGCAAACTGTGCTGACTTTGTTCCACTCTGAGACTGATCTTGGTGGATGAGATGTTATTTTCCTATGAAGCCTTCTTGCAGAATATATCAAAGTCAAATATGACCTACTTGCGAAAAAATGAATGTTACTAAAGTAATACTTTATTTGGAGCCAAGCTTGTTAAGGGCAAGGGACTTTACACCAAAAGACAAGAACTCTTTCTGAAGGACTGTTTTGCTTGCATAGACGAGAGGATCTGACAAAGCTTTGTATGTGCCATACTATATGTCATATACCAAGAGCAACAATGAGAGCAATGTTATTATACAAGAACTATATTTCAGACGAACACATTAATATTATTTTCAGAGAGTGTTGTCACATACCGAACCTGTGGACTGAACTCAAAAATCCCAGCCTGAAATGTAATTATAACAAATTTGTAAAGGTGACAAAATGTAAATACTTGTGAGTCAAATACAAATATTAAAAGAATTACAAATCTTTTATTGTTGTTTAGTTCAAAATATGACTATTATGAGCTTACGCTTTCGTTAAGGTGCGTGTAAATATATCAGTCATTCTTTTCTTTTTCTTTTTGAAATCATCTGTGTTAAACAGCCTTTACACCTGAAAAAGAAATAAAGGAGAAGACAGGATTCTTATTCCAAAGCCTCTAAATATCCATTTCAGTCATCTGAGTGTTCCTTTGTCCCGATGTTTGACGAATATTGCATGTTTGATTGCTGCTTTACATTTGATAAACCCATACCGTGACCCCATACAGATGTTAAAATGAAATATTGCTTCTAATTACATTACAGTGCTGGGTAAAGTTGCAACTTCTACCCACATCCAATTTGTTTTACCTGCTTAAATCTCTCTATTTTTTACTACCTTTTTTTTTTTAATCTGTATCATCACTGCCTGAGCTTCAGATGTGACCAGCATTGTATAATTTAAAATATCTATAAATAACACAGGCAGTGGATTTGGGTATCTATATTAGTTGGATATGTTTGTAAAGAAGTATATGTTAGATATTTCTATTCGTAACATGCTAGCAATATGTAAAGTATTGTGCCAGGCTTGTGATATTTTGGGTTAAGTGAATGAGTGTAAATACAATTAATTATGATTACTATAAATAAATACAAACGAACAAAGAAAAAAAAAAAATAACCCTGATATTTTCAGTTCTGCATCCTGTAACAAAGATGTTGAAAGCGCAAGAAAGAATTTAAAAATAAATGAGTTTATAAAGTTACATTTGTATATTAAATCAGTTCATGATTCATGTTAACCCTTGGTTTGTTACCTGTCAGTACAACAAGGGTCAAATGTAGGGTTCTAAATAATAGTTTGTCTTATATTGTTTGCAGTTTTTGCCTTAAGTGATAGATGATATTTCTGGCTGGACACCTGTATAAAATTTTTCTGCAGCATTTTTAATAAAATATCACAGTATTTTCTAAAACTGCGTCTTCAGATTTGTTGACTTTTTGTTGAAATGAAAAAGCATCCACAATGGAATGTGAAGCTGTCTCTTTTCTTAATAATAACACTTACATTGGTAAATTTAACTTGCCCTGTGTATTATAAGTCCATTAACAAAGGTTTTGCTTTTTTCTTGGGTGCGTTGATCAATCAGCAACATGTATTTAAGTAAATGATCCGCACTCGTTCAATCTTCTTGATGATTTACAATTTTATTATTTAGCAAAAGAGCATTCATGCTCATTTACTTAAATATATGTTTTGAATTCTACCTTGACTTGTGTTTAACTTATTTACCTTCCTTAAGGCTATATCACTTTTTTTGTTGTTTTTCAACATCAGTGCCAAGTGCACATCTTGTTAACTGTAGATGATCTTGAAAATTAATTCTTTTTATGGTTGTTACAAGATACAAGATGGCCTCTGTTCTTTGAAAAGTTCACGATAATGTCAAGCAAAGCCAAATCAATTAGATAGCAGTAGGGGGGCTGAAACTCACTCGCAGTCATGCTTGCTTTCTTTGCCTTCCCTCCTAATACTTTCTCTCTTATGAAGTACAGCCGTTGTCTGTACTTTCAAGGAGACAATTGGTCTGCATACCAATAAATAAATAAATAAATACAAATCCTACACATAAAAAACAAAGTCATATTCTTTAGTCACTGATTCCTATGTCAATCTATGACAGCTGAGAGCAAATAAACAGGAATTGCACCCTACCCTCTTGACAAGTGATGTGAACAATATTTCTCATTAACATTCTATGAATAGACGAACAGCGCTGCTGTTCTTGACACCTCTGTCCTTCAGGTTCAATCAAGTCTCTTAATTTTTTTGTAGGTAGTAGTTTTTACATACAGCTAGATGCACACAATAATTTATTTTTATTTATTTATTTGTTGTTAAGACTGGAATTGATCGCTGCAGGTGGTCCACAGATATTTCCCCTAATGCCAGTTCATCTGTTCATAATTTGCCAAAGCAAACTCTCATTTTCCAACCTGTGATTCCTTTTTATTCAACTGCCAACTCAGATCTTGAGATATACGAAGTGATGTAGAAACTTGTGAATTCGTAAAGTCTTCCATTTGCCGTTTTAGGTAGAATTTCTATTTGTATGTATTGTGGCTGCACGCTAATTAAATATGATATTGAAAATTTATGTTTGTAGCACTGCACAGAAAAAAAAAAAAAATGTCCATACACTGACAAGCAAGCATTGATGCAGTACTACTGTTTTTTTGTTTTGTTTTGTTTTTGTTTTTTTTTTTCATAGAATAACCATCATCCCTCTGTGTGCCTTCTGAGAAAAGTTCATGAAGTGAACAGTTCAAATGTTTTTGGTGGTTCTTGCATTAATTTAAAGTGTAGTAAATTAACAAAAAAAGGCAAAGAGATGCCCCAAAGCTCACTAGTTTCTCAACAGTGACTTTTATTTTGTAGCATGTTTAATTTACTTACTCAGCGGTTGTATATGCCATACACAAACACTCAAATGAGAAGAGAGCAGGGTGTAGGGAGAGGAAATCAGTTTCACAGTTTTTACTTCATTGAGCTCTCAAATCAGAGTTTATCAGCTCTGGCAATCTAGCCACTGGAACTTCAGAACACTAAATTGAATTCTAAATTGTTTAGTCAAAGCAACTGACTTTGTGATTGGTTACGATAGCTGGTAGAGAGAGAGAGAGAGAGAGAGAGAGAGAGAGAGTTAGAGAGAGACTATACATATGAAACTTAAAGGCACAATACATAAAGTTGGGCCTTGCATTTTCCCTAGTATGAATCAGCATGGACTTCATCTAGAGGTGCAATAAATTGCTTTGAAATTCTGCCACTCACTTTCATTGCTGTTATTGATCTTTCCTAACATGACATTAGTAAATTAGCTTTTGAGTTAAAACTGAAGTGACAGGAGAAAAACTAAAAGCTTAAATAGTTATTTGCAGTTATTCAAGCGTGATAGATGTCCCTATACATTTCATTGGGTATGTTGAGTCTTTCGAGGATCGAAGGTCAGACATGGAATTTAATGGATTCTTTGAACCTAGCAAAGTTTAAGGGCAGTCTCTCAGCAAAGAGAGAGCTATGACACCCTGTGCTTTTGTACTGCATAATGCTTTTAAAAACTTTTTAGTAAGCTAATATTGGACTTGTCTGTGCTTGTTGTTACATTTTATATACTTGATTTTAACATAATAATTACAGATCAAGTACAAAACCTATGTTATTACAATGTAATTGCATTGTAGTCATGTTGTAATTACACTGTAATCACACTGGGTTACTTGAATACTATAGTTTTCAGTGTGACATGAAAAAACATCAGAAAGTCAGTAGATAGCACAGTTTTGCTAGTTTTATTATTTTGCACGTTACATGTCAACATCTTATCCAACAGAAGCAATTTCTACACCTTCATACCTAAGGGGTTCAGTCTGTGAACCTAGACTCTCAAACCACGCTAATTGTTTATAAGAGGCAAAACCAGCAGGAGAAGGGAGAAGTGAGTGGGCCTGAATATTCTTGACTCAACTGGAAGTTAATTAAGCCAGCTCCAGCATTCCATCACTCTCTCTGCTCCCTGTCTGTCATTCATGCGTGGGCCCTTCTAAGCAGTCATTACCGTGGCATATCGATCCAAGCTGTGACAAGGTAGCCATCCAAAGTGGAGAAGTGTGAAGTGAAGAGGACTGGGGTATAGAAAGGGAATGTATGAACAGTTAAGAGTGTTCATAGAGCAAATGTATGGAAGTTAAGAAAGTTACCAACTACTGAGAGTTTAGATATTTTTTTCTTTCGAGGAATAAAAATTCTACACACCTATTCTGTCTCAATCCAACAAACTCACACTCCATCCCCATTCTTTTCTCCATCTTTCTGCACTTCTCCTTCTCTAAACACGAATTAAGATTCAGGTAAATACCTCTGCATCCAATTCAGCTGATTGCCTTTGCTCCCTCAGTGGCAAGACCTTAATAGATGAATATGAAATCTTCTGAGCCAATATATATGCTGAACAGTTAAGTGGAGAGGAACACTCATCTGTGCCGCCCTACCTGAATAATGAATATAGCCAAGAGAAACTTCTTTCTTCTTGTTACCCCCTCTGCCTGTTTTTCCTCCTATTAATACTGCGTTGACAACTTTTAAAGTGTTACAAAGTTCATTTTCCATTCTCGCTGGTGCTTAGTCTCTCTTTACGTAAATGGATGACTAATTCCTCCAGTGTAGTGCTAGAAAGAACAATGAACAATGAGACAGTTTGTCTTTTGAACATGGCAGGCTCCGTCTTAATAGACAAGGGCCACAACACAACGCTGATCATTAGCGAACATGAGCATGCTGGAAAAAGCCAGCCTGCATCATTCATCTGAAGAAAGTGGAAAGGAGGCAGGGAACTGCAATGTAGGCATCAGTAGAAAAAGAGTAAAAACTTAGGCTTGATTAAGAGCTTCCTTTTGTTTCTAATTTTTAGTCACAAAAATGTTAACACTACAGTTAGATATTAAAATTCTGTCATCTTTTACTGAGACATCACACACACCAAGGCCACTCCCACAATAGTTTAGTAGACACGGCTGTTTTACCTCACACCCGCCCTGAGTGAGCTGTAACAGTCCGACCGCCATTGTTTCGACGCCGGAGCAGGAGTACACAAGAATGTCTCCTTAGCAATTGAGGTTTTGTTGTTGGATGTAATAATGATCATAACATTCGACATTTACTCCCAACATCTCAGCCACAGGAGATGCAGAGCATTAAGGATTATGGTTAGTTTAGTTTTTGAAGGGAATGCACTAAACCCAGATCTACCTACATGCATCTATGTTCATGTGAATCATTTGTGATCCAGCTTCACCTACAGAAGAAGTGAGTATTTATGAATCTTTGCAAATCGCCTTTCCTAATAATGTACTAGTTAGCAAGTTTCGCGGCTAAAGTAAACAGTACAGCTCATCTTCCCACAGAAGAGAGGGGTGAGGTGAGCAGAACTCATTAGCATTAAAGGAACCTGCAACAAAACGGGTATATTATATAAAAGTATATTATAGACTTTTAATTAAAATCCGATGACCCCTTTATGTGCCATGCTTAGGTAAATCATAATCATAACATAAAAAAACTAGAAATCATGAGATACCGAATCATAATTAAGCTATTTCGGCAATGTGTGACTCACTGCTCGATAATAAATTCAATAATAATGCTGCTATAATAATGGTGTTGGATACTTTTGTATTAACACTGTAATTGCCATTTTGCCATATTTTGCATAATTTTTAATATTTTGTTTGATAATTTTGTTTTCTTTTATATTTTATATATCATCATTGTATCGTTATGGTAACATTTAAATTATTTATGAACTATTGTGTTTTTGTATGTGTATTGTTAAATATCTTTTTTTTTTATTTATTTTTGTTTTTATCTAAAATGCACTTTGGAGTTGTCACAAGATACATTTTGTTGTGTTACACAATGACAATAAAGTATTTAGTGTATTTATTTATTTATGAGTTGAAATTACAGTACAATATAAAAAAAAAAGTCCTAATCTCATAATAATTTAACTTTTTATGTCGTAATTATGATTTTAAATCTTATAAATTTGACTTATAACTTAGCATCTCATCATTTTGAGGTCTTTTAATTATTAATTTTATGTCATTGATTAATTGATTTACAGAAACTGGGCTTCGATAGGTTACTTCAGGTTTGACATGAGTGATAGAAAAAAAAAATATCATAGAAATTTAATATAAAAAATGCAGTAAAATTTCTGTGTTTTTCATCATCATGGTAATATCTGAAGATTTGTCAAGACTTTGATGAAATCCTCCAAACTGAGGTGAGGATGTCACAAAGGCAATGAGGTGAGGGATAAAAGAGTGATATTTCCCTTATGAGACTGCCCTGGATTGAGATATTTTCCTTTTATGTTTATTTCATATAATTTTCAACTGAGGCAAATAGCTTTTGAAGAAAACACAGTTTTGAGGAAACTTGATTTGAGTTTGACATAATTGAGAACGATGGAGTGCATTACAGTAGGTCTAGTACTATTGATATTATACCCATATATTACATACATTCCTTCCTCATGCTGTTTCAAATGGTTGAAAGCCCTTTATTTCAAGCTAGCTAAATCAATCAATCAATTGCTGTTTATGTAAAACTGATTAATAATTAGCTATAATTCAGTTGTAGGTGTTTAATTTTATAATCATTTTATAATTTGATTTCAGTTTTATTTAGATTGTGTTGTTGTGTTGACCGCTGTTGTCTTTATATTATATGCTCTGACGGAATAGAGATGATAAATGATTCAATCTGTAATTCTTATGGCTTCATCATTTTCCCTCTCTTGTTTTGTTTCTCTTTCTCTCTGTCTTTATCTCATTCAAACAGACATACACTCACTTGCACAACAACCAAAAACAAGAGGCTCCCAATTACAAGTTAATAACATACTTCATTATTTCTGAGCGGCTTGGTACAACATGTCCAACTGGCAACAGCTTTCAGGGACCCTCTGGTGAAAAATCTCCACATCAACTGTAAGATTTCAATGGCTTGTTTAGAACTGGATAATTAGTTAAGTAATTAAAGGATAACACAACAATTGATTTGACTTATTGCCAGCTTTTGCATTTTTGAGATTTTGCATCTCTATCTAACCAGCATGGAATATTACCCTCATAAGATGTTTTGCAATCAGTGTTATTAAACGTCTCAGTGTATATGCATCATTCTTAACTTAGATTTAAGTATTATCCTATTCCAAATATTAAATCACCACTTCATAATCCGGTTTATTAAGTGTAAGACTTCATGTGTAATAGGAAGACTCAGTATTTCTTAGCTGAATAACTAAACAGGAAAGTAACTTCAGTGTAAGATGGATCCTGTCATGATTCTTGAAATCTTATCAAGACAAGCTGTCAGGGAGAAATGGAAAATAATTCACACTGAAGAGTTCGGCTATTGAAATCCCCCCCTCCTTCTCTCTTTTTCTCGCTACTAACGGTATGAAGTCGGGCTCTGTGTCCCCTTGGAAAGGCATTTCCATGGTTACTGATGTAATCTGCAATCTGCTGCTAGCTAAGTGGACGGAGAGAAGGCAGCGTGATGAATGATGAGGACTAAACGCTGACATGTAAAAGCGAAAGCTTATCACACATTAAAAAACTATACACAACACAACCAGCATGAATAAGTGAATGGGTCTAACACTGCACCACACATTTAAATTATAAACTGCCAACTCGAGCACTCCATTACAGTTAAGGAATTCAATAACTGAGTATAAGTCTATATAAATCTATAAATATACAAAGACAGGGTAAATAGTATTGGTCACAGATGTGGAGACTCACTAAAAACTCCCACAGATCATGTGATTTTAAGTTTTATTTTAAAGGGGTCATCGGATGCTAAGTTCACTTTTTCATGTTGTTTGAACATTAATGTGTGTTGGCAGTGTATGTACAAATCTACCCTATAATGATAAAAATCCATGCAGTGGTTTTTAATTAATCTGTAAAAATAATGTCCCCTTTTTCAGATCGAGCCGTTCTCAGATGCCTGTCGGTGTGCCGTCACACCGACAGAGGCCGCTCCCACAATAGTTGATTGACATGAGCTCTTACCTTAGACCAGCTGTCACAGTCCAGTAACTTTCCATGTTTTGATGCCAGAGCAGGGATGTAAGTTAGACAAGAATATCTCCGATTGAGGTGTTGTGTTGATGGATATAATAATGAACATAGTGGTCGTCATTTACTCCAGACATCTGAGCTGCTGAAGATGCAGTAGATTACGTTTGTTTGTGAATGGAATGCGCCTCCCGATCTACATATATCCGTCTATGTTCGCGCGAATCATTTATGATCCAGCTTCACTTACAGCAGAAGTGAGTATAAGCGTTTTTTTATGAATCTTTGCGATCGCCTTTCCTTATAACGTGGTAGTTAGGAAGTTTAGCAGCTAAACGCAGCTAAATGCAGCTAATGTAAACAAGACCGACTTTCCACAGAGAGAAGAGAGGGGCGGGGTGAGCAGAGCTCATTTGCATTTAAAGGAACAACCCCTTAGAATGAGATGATTTTTGCAGAGCTGATTTTGGCAAGGTAAAAAGGGTGTTGTTTTACAAAACCATTGAGAATTTTTAATCAAAGTATATATAGTTATACAAAGTATAACTTCTGTTTATAGCGTTTTTAAAAGTTTTACTTTTTAAAGTAGTATATAAAACTATATACTATATAATTTAAAAAAAAAACTAAGGAACTGAGAGTGAAGTATAGTTATTCACTGCAAGCAAATCAGTGAGAAGCTGAATTCATGAACTGAGTCAGTATGACTCATTTGAAGCTTTCATTTCAAATCATTTAGACTTTTACGTGGGTTTTGTGAACTTCACATGGCTCATTTATATGTGACTCAAGTTTATTGAAGAATGTGACAAGGGGAGATGTCAAGGTTGTCAGTTAATAATAATGACGTCACTTGCATTCTGTTCCTCACATAAAGCTATTGTAGGCCTATGGCTTCAAAAAAAAAAAAAACCTAAGTAGTAGAAACTGTATAGACCATTTCTAAGATATTTTTGATGTTTTTATGACATTTATGACATCTTGTTTAATTTAAAAGAGTACACTTTCTTTGAAAATGAAAGGACAGAGATTTCCACAGAAGTACAAATAATGAAAGAATAACATCATGGAGGTTTGGAACAACATCAGGGTGAATAAATAAGGACAGAATTTTCATTTTGGGGTGAACTTTTCCATTAAGTAATACTTAATGGTACTGTTTTTCTTCACTGATTACTCATTAGCAGTGAAAACCAGCAAGATTTAAATATGCAGATGGACCTGGCCTGACCCTGTGAAATACATTCCGTAAAAATAAATCGTTTCAGTTTGAATTCCTTAAAGGGAAATTTCAATTCACTTCTTTCCTTTTCAGTGCTGCTGGGACACTTAATGGCTCCTCTCAGCGATTTGTCAAATTCAAAACATTAGCCCTCATTCACAGCCAGAGCTAAGCTGAAATCTAATTCCTCTTAATGGCTGGCTGTGCATGCACTACACTGTTAGCAGGGAAGAGGCCCAACAAAACAGAGTAAATGTGCTCATCACTCTTCCTGACTGTGTTGATTAGATTAAAAGCTGTAAGGCTCCCTATATTGCATCTGATCCAGGACCAGCATTCACGTCTAAAGTACTAACCTTACGTCTTACGAGAAGGACTACAAAACCAATCCAAGATCAGTGTGAAAGGGCAAGTTAATTCCAGGTTAAGTGTTGTCTCTGCTGGCGTTAGTGGTGAAAATGACCTAGTTGGACACAGAGAGAATGGTGACACGCAGTGATATGGAGTTCACTCTCAGCAGCTGGGCAGCCAGCTGTGATTTTCTAATATGCTCATTTTTCTAAATGGTTTGCTTCCCATCACCAGCTTATTTGACTAATGTAAGTCAATTACATGGACACAAACAGCCAGTGCCATCAAAGATACAGCAAATGGCAGCCTTTTTTTTGGGTGGGGGAAAGGAGAAACGTAATAATATAATTTCAAGTTGCCTGAATTTGTAACAGATGTAGCACCATCTTGCTTCCTAAGCCATATTTGCCATGGAGTGCTTCCAGCTTGTTTAGCAGGCTTGATGGTGGACATGTGTGCAGCGCTTAAGCACTATTAGATGATTGGTATTGGATGTTATTGGACAGATTATCTATAGGAATAATACAAAAGGTTGGAGCTGAACAGCAATACAGTATGAGCAGATGATGTGATGCCACCTATAGTTTGATCTAATAATTTTACACACATGGTCACCAATCTCAATTAGGAAACCTTTCTCATAAACCAATGAGACTGATTCTTTTTAGTGTTTTGGAACTTTTTAGAACTCACTGTTGTTACATGGACTATTTTAACAATGTCATTTCTATCTTTCTGGGCCTTGAACATGGTAGTTACATTGCTGTCTACGCAGGATCAGAAAGCTCTCGGATTTCATCAAAAATATCTTGTTTAGTGTTCCGAAGATGAATGAAGGTCTTATGGGCTTGGATTGACATAAGGGTAGGACATAATGACAGAATTTTCATTTATGGGTGAACTATCCCTTCAAAAAGTAGATTTTAACCGCAGGGGGTCTTACTTTAATAGACGCTGCAATTAGTTTGGACTGATGCATCTACAGTATGTGAGGACACAGTTGACAGTTCTTGCTATGTAGGACAAAAGGGTGGAAGGAGATTATTTTTTTGCCCTATCAGAGAGATTATTTTTGCCCCTTTCACCAAGGGGATGAAAAGACAGCAATGATTTATAGGGAATCTGAGGGATGACACATGCCGAGCAAGGCAACTTTTTTAGTGGCCCAGAAGATGCAACTGAAATTGGGTTACTCACAAAATGCAAAGGGCTTCGTTTCAGCCTTACAAACTCAATCAGTCATCCTATCCCTGGAGGTCATTTTAATAACGCCACATGACAGGGATCTCTTGCCAAACAAAATGCAATCTCTATACCTAGTCTTTTGGGAATTTCGCAAAACAGCATCCTTAGAATAGTTGGACTGTAATCTCTGGCAGGATACAGAGTAGAAAAAAGAGATTGGATTTAAAATGGCATGCCATCTGTGTAACATTTTATTACAGGATATCAGTGATTAGATAGATAATATGGTTACAGTTGTGATCCTGTGATCTGGTCTGGACTTTTGGAATTAGGAATCCCCTATCAGTGTTTTTTTTTTTTTTGCTGCCAAGTTTATTTTTGAATATTGACTTGTCTGTTCCCAGTGGTGTAATGTAACGAAGTAATAATTCTTTTTTATGGTACTTGAATATTTTTTTGGGAGTATCTGTACTTTACCTGTGTCAGGGTCCTGCCCTTGTCAGTCTTGTCAGTCTTGTCTTTGTTTAATGTCTCTCTGTTTGTCTTGTGCCTGAACACATGGCTGTGTCTTTGTTTGTGTTGGCCATGTGCTCCCCTTGTCCTGCCTCCTCGTTTTCAGATACCACACCCCCTTGTTAAGTCCTTGTTTGTCTAATTGTGTTCACCTGATCCTTGTGTGCTCTGATCCCTTTATATTGTGCTCATTTCCTTCCTGTCTTTGCTGGTTCGTTTTGCATGTGCCTTGTGTGCATTCTCCTTGCTAGTCTCTTTAGTCTTATTAAAGCTTTCTAGTCAGTATATTTTGTCCTGTCTACACTGTAAAAAATAAAAAAACACAATTTGCTGAGTCAGCTTAAAATAATTTGTTACCCTTCTGCCAAGTTCAGTCAACTAAAATAAGTTCAGTCAACTTGAAATGTTAAGTTGTACTAAGTAACTGTCAGACCCTGTGAACTATTTTGTGTGTTTCCCTTGTGTATGCCCATATTTGGACTTCCCGTTTCCGTTTCTAATCTTCCCCCCATTAGAGAACACGCGGCCGCTCCAGCTCACCACCAGCCAGCCTCCTCCACATACTGTTCCAATGAGCTCGCTCTCTCCGGTCTTCCCTCGGTCCCTCCTGTTCTACATAGCTCCTCCCTCATCGTCAGCCCGGAACCCGCGGCCAGCACTCAGACTCCAGCCACGCTCGCAGTCAGCACTCGGACGCCGCCCACGGCCAGCCCTCCTAAGTCCATGATGCCTGAGTCAAGTAAGGTCACAGCTGTTCCCCATGAGTCAAGTCACGTCACAGCTGTTTCCCCTGAGTCAAGTCAAGCTGCTGCTGTTGTCCCCGAGCCAAGCCAAGACACTGCGGTTCTTCACGAACCAGAGCCCGAGCTGCCTCCAGCGTGCCCTCCAGAGCCCGAGCTGCCTCCAGCGTGCCCTCTAGAGCCCGAGCTGTCTCAAGCGCGCCCTCCAGAGCCGGAGCTGCCTCCGGTGCCTCCAGAGCGCCCTCCAGAGCCGGTGCCTCCTCCGGCACCTCCAGAGCCGGTGCTTCCTCCGGCGCCGCCCGAGCGCCCTCCAGAGCCTGTGCCTCCTCCGGCGCTGCCCGAGTGCCCTCCTGTGCCGGCGCCTCCCGAGCGCCCTCCTGTGTCAGCGCTACTAAGCCCAGCCTTCCTGTGCTCTCCTGGGCTGACTTCGTCCTAAGTTCCCCCAAGAAAATTTTGGGGGGGGGGCTACCTCCCTTTTTTTTTTTTTTATTGCTATCCTTTTGTTTTTGTAAGTTTAATAAGTAATTATTTCTAGAACTCAAAATTACTTTTGTTCTGCCTTTTCAGTTTCATTTCTTTATTCTCCCTAGTCATAGTTTTTGCAAGTTTGCTTTGTTGCTGTGTTATCTCTTGTCTCTCTTGTTGTCGTGTCTTTGTGTGTGTTTGCCAAGTTGGTTCCTGCCCTGTTTCCTGAGCCCTCCCTGGTCGCTGCTGCTTCTGGCCTGACAGTCATTCTGGTGCTTCCAGAGTTACTACCCCAGCACCAAGCCTGTGGTTCCTTGGGCTCCTACCTAGTACCCTTTGCCACAGAGTCTGGAGTTCTCCATCCTCAACCTGCCTGTCTCCCCTGTACGTGTGGACTGTCTCACTGCCTTTCCTTCTGTGTTCCCAGTTCTGTCAATAAAATTGTTCCCCTGTTCATTCTGCATCTGGGTCCTCTCTTGCCAAACCCTGAGAACCTGTGCTTTTATATTTCAGCCAACTTTTACTTTTACTCTACTACATTTCCTAATTAAAATGTATACTTTTACTTCGATACATTTCCCAGAAGCGTATTTGTTGTGCAATATACAGTATGTGTTCTGCGATAATATGGTAAGTGTTGTTGTAATGATGTGTGATCTGACATTATCAAGTAGGCTATATCACCAAATCACACAGAGAGTGCATGCATATTGATTTATTAGTCTATTAAAACTCAAAATTCCAGGCAATCTAAATTGTAGATGGCAAAAATCCTTCTGTATGCTTTTTATATTCATATAATGTAATATAGTTAACTTAATCTATATCACACAAAGAGTACTGTTTTTCTACAGATATCAGCATGATAACACATTTAATAATCATTTTATACAAGTTCAGTAAAGTAATACAACATAATACGTAATACAACATAAGACATAATATTGCTTGTTTTTGCTAAATTTTGCCAACGAAAATAGTTCCAAACAAAGATCACAGCACTGTTTTGCATCTCTGAGCAATGGACGGTGTTTACTTATTGAATGAATCCGCTTTTTGAATGAATCGGTTGATAAAATGATTCAGTGATTTACTCATTAGCACAGTCAAATGCTTTGTTCTTGAATGAATCAGCTGTTTGATTGAATCAGTTGAATCTCAATGACTCACTCATTAACAGTCACTTGCTGCCACCTACTGGCGGTTTTAATTTCACATTTCGACTATTTTTCATGTCTTAAATTATTTCAAATATCAGTATTCAATGTTTTATGGTAAAAACAACACAAATCTATAATTGCAGTTTAAATGTATCCATGTCGTCTCTGAGACACATTAAACTGTACATCTAAATGCTATTTCAGATGTAGATTCCAGAAATTTCTTATGTTGGAACGAGTACCGGATAAAGCACTTCTTATTCTTACCCAGTGTCAGACCGTTGTGTGCCATTTGGACTGTTTGTGTGTGTTATCCCAGTGTTACCCATATTTGGTCTTCCTGTTCCTGTTCTTATTAGTTTCGTCATCGTCTATCATTCACACCTGTCCTGTTTTGATTGGTTTGTTCTGTGTATTTAAGTTTGGTTGTTCCCCAGTGTTATTGTCGGTGATTGTATTATTACTCCGTTCCCTTTGTCGTGGTTGCTGGTTCCCTGCTGTTTTCCTTTTTGTTTTATGTACTCTTTGGATTATTTAAATAAATACTGCACTTATTGGATCTCCGCTCTCCTCCTGCTTCATTCCCTCGCACACGATGACAAACGTGACAGAATCACCGACCGACAACATGTGGGCTGAGGATGCAATTATGAACATTCGGCAGATGGGAAGACCGTTGGAACACTATGTGGAGGAATTTCTGAGCGTGTGTCACCTGGTGAGTTGGAGCGATGCTATGGTTAACACATGTTTCTTAATGGGGCTAAAGGATGAATCTCTGGTCTGTTCGATCGTTTATGAGGAACGCTGCAAACCGGTTGCAGAGTTTATCAACCATGTCCTTGCTCTTTGTAATTCCAATCTCTGTGTCGATGTGGAAGATTCCGATCTTCCCCCCATTAATAAACATGTGGCCGCTCCAGCTCACCACCAGCCAACTTCCTCCACATGCGGTTCCAACGAGCTCGCTCCCTCCTGTCCTCCCTCGTTCACCCCCATTCTCCACAGTTCCTCCCTCATCCTCAGCCCAGAGCCTGCGGCCAGCTCTCGGACGCCGCTGCCCGCGGCCAGCTCTCGGAGGCCGCCTGTGGTTAGGATGGCCCACGTGCTGGACCCACCACTAGTGTCTGTACGGGCAGTTAACAGCCGAGTGGCAGCTGCGTCAAGTCAAGTTGCAGCTGCGTTTCCCGAGTCAAGTCAAGGAACAGCTGCGTTCCCCGAAGCAAGTCAAGTTGCAGCTGTATTTCCCGAGTCAAGTCAAGGAACAGCTGCGTTCCCCGAAGCAAGTCAAGTTGCAGCTGTATTTCCCGAGTCAAGTCAAGGAACAGCTGCGTTCCCCGAAGCTAGTCAAGTGGCAGCTGCGTCTCCTGAGTCAAGCCAAGTTCCAGGTGCGTCCCCTGAGCCAAATCAAGTTAAAGTTGCGTCTTCTGAGCCGAGTCAAGTTGCAGCTGCGTGTCTTGAGTCAAGTTTCCGAGTTCAGTCAAGTTGCAGCTGTGTTTCCTGAGTCAAGTCAAGTTTCTGAGTTCAGTCAAGTTGCAGCTGAATTTCCCGAGTCAAGTCGAGTTGCAGCTGTGTTTCCTG
Source organism: Labeo catla (assembly GCA_012976165.1). NCBI lineage: Eukaryota > Metazoa > Chordata > Actinopteri > Cypriniformes > Cyprinidae > Labeo > Labeo catla. The sequence goes on along the minus strand of VONZ01001432.1, from coordinate 17,884 downwards.
TTCCCGAATCAAGTTGAGTTGAAGCTGTGCTTCCAGAGTCAAGTCAAGCTACAGCTGCTGTTCCTGTGTCAAGTCAAGTTAGAGCTGGGTTTCCTGCGTCAAGTCAGAGCTGCTTTTCTTAAGGCAAGTCAAGTTAAAGCTGTGTTTCCTGGGTCAAGTCAGAACAGTTGTGTCTGAGTCAAGTCAAATTACAGCTGTCGCTCCTGTCTCAAGTCAAGTTACAGCTGTCTTTCCTGAGCCAAGCACTGACAAGATGGCCGCCACGCCACAGCCTGCTAGCGCCACGTCAGCCAAGCCAGCGCCCGCTAACGCCACGTCAGCCAAGCCACAGCCTGCTCAAGCCATCTCAGCCAAGCCACAGCCTGTTCACGTCATGTATTCTGCTCCTGATTCTGCACCCGTCATGGCCGCCCTTCCAGATGCGGTTCCTGAATCAAGTCACATTACAGCTGTCAACCCTGCTAAGTCAAGTCAAGACACTACAACACCTCCTGAATCACGTCAAGCCGCAGCTGCTCCAGCAAGGTCAAGTCAACTCGCAACTATTCCAGTCAAGTCTAGTCAAGTCACCACTGATCCTTATAAACCAAATCAAGTCACTACTGATCTCCACAAGTCAAGTCACCTCTGACCCTCATAAGCCAAGTCGGATCACGACTGATCTCCACGAGCCAAGTCAAGTTACCACTGATCCTCATAAGCCAAGTCAAGTCACTACAGATCTTCACAAGCCAGGTCAAATCACAGCTGGATTCCATGGGCCAAGTCAAGCCTTAGCCGGTCTCCACGAACCAAGTCAAGCTACAACTGTTCTTCATGAGCCAAGTCAAGTTATTGCTGTTATTCCCAAGTCAAGTCACGACTCGTCTGACCGCCCAGAGCCTTGCCATGTCTCGCCCCCCACGATCATGATGACTAGTAAAGAGACCCTGCACCCCACTGCTGCTCTTCCCTTAATGGCGGTTGCTATTTGGTGTGTGTGGGCTGCACACTGTGCTCCCGAGGTCACGTCTGTTCATAAGTCTGCCCTGAGGTCACGTCTGATCACCAGCCTATGCCAGAGGTCTTGTCTGCTCACAAGTCTGCTATAGAGGTCCTGTCTGGTCTGAAGTCCGCTCCAGAGGCCTCTTCCACCAGAGAAGACGCGCCAATGCCTCCAGAGGTGTCAGCGCAAGCTGTAGAACCTCCTATGGAGGCGGCGTTCCCCTCTGTACTCTCTGCTTCTCTCCTAGATCTGTCTGCCTCCTCTGTCCCTACTCTCTACTCCCTACTTTACTCGGCCGTGGCTTCCTGAATCCCCTGACCCACCGTAGTCTTATGGACTGTGTACTCGGCCATTGCTCCCTGAACTTCCTGACCCGCCATGGCCGCAAGGACTGTGTACTCGGCCATTGCTCCCTGAACTTCCTGACCCGCCATGGCCGCAAGGACTGTGTACTCGGCCATGGCTTCCTGAACTCCTGGACCCGCCATGGCCAAATGGACTGTGTGCTCGGCCATGGCTCCCCGAACTCCCCGATCCGCCATGGCCAAATGGACTGTGTGCTCGGCCATGGCTCCCTGAACTCCCCGATCCGCCATGGCCTAATGAACTCTGTGCTCCGCTATAGCTCCCTGATCCGCCCTGGAGGTACGCCCCTATGTACCTTGTGTCTGCCCGGCACGGACCTCCAGGGCACCCACCCTCCCACCCCAGTGTATGTGTTACGGCACGAGTCTCGCCTTATAAGGGGGGGGTAATGTCAGACCGTTGTGTGCCATTTGGACTGTTTGTGTGTGTTATCCCAGTGTTACCCATATTTGATCTTCCTGTTCCTGTTCTCATTAGTTTCGTCATCGTCTATCATTCACACCTGTCCTGTTTTGATTGGTTTGTTCTGTGTATTTAAGTTTGGTTGTTCCCCAGTGTTATTGTCGGTGATTGTATTGTTACTCCGTTCCCTTTGTCGTGGTTGCTGGTTCCCTGCTGTTTTCCTTTTTGTTTTACGTACTCTTTGGATTATTTAAATAAATACTGCACTTATTGGATCTCCGCTCTCCTCCTGCTTCATTCCCTCGCACACGACGACAAACGTGACACCCAGAAATACAAAATGGAAGACAGAGTTAAATCTAAACACAATATTGCTACTCAGATTTGTTATAACATATATATTTGCTTATTTTCCATTTTGCATTTACTTATACTTTTACTTTCAATACTTAAGTACGTTTAAGATTAAGTACAATAAATATCACATACTTTAAGACTTTTACTCAAGTAATATTCTAAACAGTGACTTCAACTTCTACCAAAGTCATTTTGTGGTAAGATATCTGTACTTTTACTCAAGTATGGCTTTCAGGTACTTTATACACCACTGTCTGTTCCTTACGCAAAGCTAATGTATGGCTTGAGAACAACCATCTTTTATTTATTTATTTTTATTTTTTGAGTTATTTTGGTGCTAGACAGCTGATATTTTAAACACTATTGTGTGTTTTAGAAGGATCTTAGTGAACATCTAATATTTGAATACTCAGCTGCTTTTTAAATGTGTTATTTGGTTGTGGAACAGCAGTTTGCACCAACTATGTAGAATATATATATATATATATATATATATATATATATATAATGTGTGTGTGTGTGTGTATTTCAACAGCTTGATAGTGTTAAACATTTTTATTGCAATTTAATTGCAAGTTTGATTGGTAATATTTGTTTAATAACCTATACAGTACCATATTTCTTAACAAAATAAAACATTGTCTTAACACGAAACATTGTTATTATGCACACAAAGTTTCTAGTTATGTTCTTCAGTAAGTCGCATTCATATTGTTTGCAAAACAGCACTGAAAGAGAATAAACTGCAGAAGCTCTGCAGCATTTTTTCTCTAGACTTGTTCTCAAATGTCTAAATCTGCTTTGCTTTGCTCTCACAGTGGCTTCCTTCATGTCGCGAGATAACAAATCATTAAACTGTTTTTCCTGCCTTGCAGGTTTTTGTTGGTTATTTCTCAGCTTTGTTCTAGGCTTTGCATATGTAGGAATAGTACCTTCCTGTTTGCATGTAGACATGGCGGTTAGCTTAGTGCTATTCAAGATTTTCAAAGCAAAAGTTTGCTGTTACTGCCAGAGAATATCCATGGGTAATTAGGATGTGAGATGTTGTTTGCTGTACAAGGAACTCTACAGTGCACACAATGCAAACTCATATTGACAAGTGGTGGGATGCTGAACAAGGTGTTTAGACTACTGTCGATATTTCAATGGAAACGTCAGAGGGAAAGTCAGGCAGACGATGAGAGATTCACAACTCCAGTGAAAAACTACATTACTGCCTTCATCTCACGTGGCAGTGCAGTGTTAGCGTTTTCCCGCTGTTTAACTTTTCACACTCCGCAAACATATGCTCACATCATAGTATAAAGCTAACAAGATCTGATTGAACATCATTAATATTGATATTTCCCTTTTATTTGAAGAGCCATGAATTATTGACCTGAATCCCTGTTAGGAATGCTGTTAGCTGGTGAAAGGGTCATAATGAATACTCGGTCAGGGAGGCTTTGATCTCACGTCTGTAGGGAATGTGCTTGTTTGTGTAAAGACATTTATTCAGTATGTGATTAGTGTCATGGGTCTACGAACAAGCTCCTGTTGGAGTCATGTTATAACTCTTTGTAACCCAAGTTTGGGGTTATTTCATTTTATTTTATTTGGTATTTTATAATGTATCACAGTTTCCACAAAATATTAAGCTGCACAAATGTTTTCAACACCAATAATAAGAACAATAAATGTTTCTTGAGCAGCAAATCAACATATGTGACCCTGAACCACAGAACGAGACTTAAGCAGCATGAGTATATTTATAGCAATAGCGAAAAATGCATTTTTATGGGTCAAAATGATATATTTTTTTCTTTTATGCCAAAAATCATTAGGATATTAAAGGAACACGCCACTATTTTTGAAAAAAAAGGCTAATTTTCCAACTTCCCTAGAGTTAAATATTTGAGTCCATTTAGCCGATCTCTGGGTCTGGCGGTAGCACTTTTAGCATAGCATAGATCATTGAATCCGATTAGACCGTTAGCATTTCGCTCAAAAATGACCAAAGAGTTTCAATATTTTTCCTATTTCAAGCTTGACTCTTCTGTAGTTACATTGTGTGCTAAAAAATTAAAAGTTGCAATTTTTTAGGCTGATATGGCTAGGAACTATATTCTCATTCCAGTGTAATAATCAAGGAACTCTGCTGCCGTACCATGAATGAAGCAGGCGCAATGATATTACGCAGCACCTGAAAATAGTCTGCCTGTGCAAGCAGGTCACGTTGGTTATGTTGACGGAAGTTAGCCTATTTTCAGGTGCTGCATAATATCATTGCGCCTGCTGCACCCATGGTACGGCAGCAAAGTTCCTAGCCATATCAGCCTAGAAAATTGCAACTTTTCATTTTCTGTTTGTCTTAGTACACAATGCTAACGGTCTAATCAGATTTAATAATCTAGTCTAACCTATGCTAAAAGTGTTACCGCCAGACCCGAAGATTGGCTGAATGGATTTGAAAACAGTAAAACTCAGCTGTTTAACTCTAGGGGAGTTGGAAAATCTGCCTATTTTCTTTTAAAAATAGTGGCATGTTCCTTTAAGTAAAGATCATGTTCCATGAAGATAATTTGTAAATTTCCTACTGTAAATATATCAAAACTTAATTTTTAATTAGTAATGTGCATTGCTAAGAACTTAATTTGGGCAAATTTAAAGGTGATTTTCTCAACATTTTAATTTGTGTGTGTTTTTTTTTTTTTTTCATATAGTTGTATCTTGGCCAAATATTGCCCTATCCTAACAAACCATATGTTCAAAAATTGACCCTGATGACTGGTTTTGTGGTCCAGGTTCACATATTAGAATTATTTCTAAAGGATCATGTGACACCAAAGACTGGAATAATGGCTGATGAAAATTTAGCTTGCATCACATGAATAAATTGCAGTTTAAAATATATTCAAATAGAAAATATATATATATATATATATTCAGATGCAAAACCAGCTAAAAGCCATCTCGGTCAAAAATGAGATAATGATACTGAGTGAATGCTCTCAACACATATTATACGTCCATCAAATACTTTTTCTTCAGACTCACTAAAATACCAGCCTCAGCCCAATCAGAAGTACCAAAGTACCCAGTCAGAAGTATATATATATATATATATATATGAAGAGTTCAGATGCAAAACCAGCTAAATCCATTTGACGTCTTTCTTTAAAAAACATTTTTATCAGGCTCAGATGTATAGGTTTCTATGTAAGTACCAGTATTTCTGATTGGGCTAAGGCTGGTATCTAATAATTATTATGTTCAATAAATTAAATTTTTTTAAGATTAAGATTTGATTGACTGCTGATTTTAGTAGAACAACACCGGGGCACACCGTTTCACTCCGTTTGTCTGTGCTCACAGCCTTCCAGAGCAGAGTAAGTGAATGGTGTGGAGTGAAAGCAGAGTTGTGTGATTTAGCTTGGAGCAAGGTGCAGGTTTTAGTGTTGGTGCTTACTCTCGCTCCAAGATCGCTCAGAGCAAGTGAGGAGCAGGAAATGGAAAACTCTGAGTGGAGCTGGAAAAGCCAGGGTGATTACAGAATGCTCTGAGCACTGAGGGAAAATTGCTGTCGCCCCACTCCACACACAACTCTGTCTGTATGTTGCTCAGTGACATACAAAACTTGATGACTGCCTTCATACATTGGTGGAGTAAAAATATAAAAGCAATCCTATGTCTAAAACATAAATCACTCCATATTAATGTAATATCAGTTTTATTGATTACATTTTTTTTTATTTAAACAAAACAAAAACTGCATATCATTTGATTTGTTTGAATATCTTACATTTGCAATTTTTATTATTATTATTTTTATTTTTTTAAGGGGAAAACTGATATTGAAATAGCTATGATTTATTTCTAAATGATTTAATGTATCTTATTCTTCTTATGGGAAGTATTAGAGTATATTTATTAAAAGTTTATTCTTTTATGCTGTCTATTTCATGCAGAGTATGCATCTGTGAGCTAAATAAATAAATGAATAAGGGAAGAGGTGAACACTTTTTAGGTGAAGATTCACACCGATTAAGGCTGCTGTGTTGCTAAAGCTTATTGCTTGAAATGTGAATTAGTAAACCATGCTTATTTGTGTTGTTGCCCTTGCAGGCAAGACTAAAGAACTTGTTATTATTGCATTAGAAAAGTAGTGTTACATTAATTTATTGTTTATAGAAATGTTGTATAAAAGCAATATTACACTTTCAGTCATGCTGTATCGCGACTGTGATTGTGATATTAAACGTATAATTTAACCCTTTTGGCCCCCCATTTTTGAACGAGACATAAAAATCAAATTGTTAAAATTCATGAACAAATACAGTTTCTAGTACCATTCTGATGGTAATGCAATGTCAGATTTAAGAATGAGTTTCAAAGGATGAATTTGGAGGTTTTAAACTTTCAATTGATAAAACATGATAGGGAAAAGGCAACGAAAAAAGACTTTTGGTGACAAATGTCAGAACGTCTAGGTTACGTACGTAACCCTCGTTCCCTGAAGGAGGGAACGGAGACGTTACATATGGGAACTCGCTTGAGAGTCCAGTCATCTCCAAGCCTTATTCAAAAGGCCAATGAACATTCATGAACATTGGCGAGTGGTATTTGCATGCCGAGCCACTCCCCCGTACATACGGGTATATAAGATGGCGGCGTGCAACCACTCATTCAGGCTTTTGCTGAGGAGCCGAGCTGCAGCCCGGCGTCAGCGCGACGTCAGGTCGTGGCAGGGGATGTAACGTCTCCGTTCCCTCCTTCAGGGAACGAGGGTTACGTACGTAACCTAGACGTTCCCCTTCAGTCGTTTCACTACGACGTTACATATGGGAACAGACCCATGGAACAGGCCACGAACCAGACGTCGCGTTACGCAACACACCGCGTGCCGACAGGCGGACGTGTCAGCAGACGGATATGAGCGTAACCTTCCCAACGCCCTGGGGGCCAATAGGGGGCCCCACAGGGATGCCAGTTGTACTGAAGCAGGAGTTGGGGGGGCGGAGCACATGAAATCTCTACATGTGGAACACAAGAAATTCAATATATCCATAGATTTTAGGGATATATGAGGGAAACATCGGCCTTCTGGCTGACCGTGGAAAAATACTGAAACATGTTGCCACAACCTGCTGGGCGAAGGAGACCCAACCGGAGCACAGACAAGCACTACTCCGCACTAGGCCTGACTGCGGGGCATGGAGGACCCAGGTTCGCCGGAGGGAACAACTGAGGGAAATAGCGCACGGATCCATTAGGAATGGCGCAGCAAGCCGACACCAGCCGGACTCCTGCTCGCCTGTGATGTCTATGTTAAGACACGGGAGGATACAGCCTCTATGCGAAGGTTGTAGAACCTGGCGAAGGTATTAGGTGTCGCCCAACCCGCAGCTCTACAGATATCTGCTAGTGAGGCGCCATGAGCCAACACATAGGATGAGGCAACACTCCGTGTGGAGTGGGCACGAACACCTAAGGGGCATGGCTCTCCCTGGTTTTGGTACGACAGGGAGATGGCATCTACCACCCAATGGGCCAACCTCTGTTTGGAGACAGCATTCCCTTTCTGCTGACCTCCAAAGCAGACGAAGAGCTGCTCGGTGCGTCTGAAGTGCCGAGTGCGGTCCACGTATATACGCAGAGCGCGAACTGGACACAGCAGCGCAGAGGCTGGGTCTGCCTCCTCCAGGGGCAGAGCTTGCAGGTTCACCACCTGATCGCGGAAAGGCGTGGTGGGAACCTTGGGCACATAACCAGGCCGGGGTCTCAGGATGACGTGAGAATCGCCGGGCCCGAATTCTAGGCACGCTTCGTCGACAGAGAAAGCTTGTAGGTCCCCTACCCTCTTGATGGAGGCCAGTGCGGTCAGGAGCGCTGTCTTGAGTGACAGATATTTTAGCTCAACTGACGCAAGTGGCTCAAATGGGGCCTCCCGCAGGCCCTGGAGGGCGACGGAGAGGTCCCAAGAGGGTATGGGGTGCGGCCTGGGGGGATTAACCCTTCTCGCACCCCTCAGGAACCTCACGATGAGTTGGTGCTTACCTAGGGATGTTCCATCCACTGCATCGTGGTACGCTGCAATGGCAGCAACGTACACTTTGAGAGTTGAAGGGGACAGCCTGCGCTCCAACTTTTCCTGCAGGAAGGAAAGCACTACTGCAATCGTACATCTCTGTGGGTCCTCCCCGCGAGAGGAACACCAGTCGACGAACAGACCCCATCTCAGCGCATAAGCCTGCCTTGTGGAGGGGGCTCTGGACTGAGTGATAGTTTCTATCACGGCCTGTGGAAGGCCGGAGAGGTCTGACGCGTCCCGTCCAGGAACCAGACGTGCAGGTTCCACAGGTCGGGGCGCGGGTGCCAAATTGTGCCCATCCCCTGAGAAAGAAGGTCTCTCCTCAAGGGGATTCCAGGGAGGGGCTGCCGCGAGGGAAATGAGTTCTGGAAACCAGGTCCGGGTGGGCCAGTATGGCGCAACCAGCAGAACCTGCTCCTCGTCCTCCCTAAACTTGCACAGTGTCTGTGCAAGGAGGCTCACTGGGGGAAAGGCGTACTTGGGCCCCGGAGGCCAGCTGTGTGCCAGTGCGTCCCTGCCGAGGCTGTTGGGAGCCTCGTTGAGGGAGTAGAACCGCTGGCAGTGGGAGTATTCGGGGGAGCAAACAGATCTGTCTGGGCCCCCCCGAAATGGCTCCAAATCAGCTGGACTGTCTCGGGGTGGAGTCGCCATTCTCCAGGATGGGTGGACTGCCGTGAGAGCTGGTCGGCTGCACGGTTGAGTTCTCCTGGAATGTGAACGGCACGTAGCGATTTCAGCCACGTTTGACTCCATAGGAGCAGATGGCGGGCGAGTTGTGACATGCGACGGGAGCGTAGACCACCCTGACGGTTGATGTAGGCTACAGTCGCTGTGCTGTCGGTGCGAACAAGCACGTGCTTGTGACGCAACGTCGGTCGGAAGCGACGAAGGGCCAGAAGCACAGCCAACAACTCTAGGCAATTGATATGCCATTGCAGTCGAGGTCCTGTCCAGGAGCCCGATGCTGCTTGCCCGTTGCATACAGCACCCCAACCCGTGGAAGAGGCATCCGTGTATACCACAAGATGCCTGGAGACTTGTCCCAGGGGGACTCCGGCCTGAAGGAAGGCCGGGTCTGACCACGGGCTGAACAGGCGGCGACACTGCGGGGAAACGCCAATCCGGAGTGTGCCACGGTGCCATGCCCATCTCGGGACTCGATCGTGTAACCAGCGCTGAAGCGGTCTCATATGAAGCAGGCCGAGCGGCGTCACTGCGGCTGCGGCTGCCATATGCCCCAGGAGCCTCTGAAATGTTTTGAGAGGGACCGCTGTTTTGTGTCTGAATGACTCCAAACACTTCAGCACTGACTGCGCGCGCTCGTTGGTGAGGCGGGCTGTCATACTGACCGAGTCCAGCTCCACGCCGAGAAAAGAGATCCTCTGCACTGGGGAGAGTTTGCTCTTCTCTCGGTTGACCTGAAGGCCCAGATGGCTGAGGTGCCGGAGCACCAAGTCCCTCTGTTCGCACAACAGATCTCGCGAGTGAGCTATGAGAAGCCAGTCGTCGAGATAGTTGAGGATGCGAATGCCCGTCTGCCAAAGAGGGGACAGGGCAGCCTCCGCGACTTTCGTAAAGACGCGGGGAGAGAGGGAGAGGCCAAATGGAAGCACTTTGTACTGATACGCTCGACCCTCGAAAGCAAACTGTAGAAAGGGTCTGTGTCGAGGCAGGATCGAGATGTGAAAGTACGCGTCCTTCAGGTCGATGGCTGCGAACCAATCCTGGGGACGAATGCATGTTAGCATGTGCTTCGTCGTGAGCATCTTGAACGGCAGCCTGAGAAGGGACCGATTCAGGGCTCGAAGATCCAGGATGGGTCTTAACCCACCGCTCTTTTTGGGCACGATGAAGTAAGGACTGTAAAACCCTGACTTCATCTCGGCTGGAGGGACAGGCTCGATTGCGTCCTTCGCCAGTAGGACTGCAACCTCCGCACGAAGCACAGTGGCATGTGTGTCCGAATGGACAGAAGTGGAAAGGACGCCTCTGTACCTGGGCGGACGCCTGGCTAACTGAATCGCATAGCCGAGACGTACCGTCCGAATCAACCACCGCGAGGGGCTGGGAAGCTGAAGCCAGGCTCCCAGCCTGGTCGCCAGGGGTATCAAAGGGACGTTGACCGACGTGACCGCAGTGGGGCAGCCTGGGGGGGAAGGGGAAGGGGGCTGATCCCAGAAGGAAGAACGTCCTGGAGAAAAGTCAGACTGCACTGAGCAGTGCTTACCTTCTTCCCTGGTTCCCGCGCTGAACCCCGGAGGTGAGAAAATTGGGTCTTTCTGTGACCTTGTGGGTACCGCCGACCCGTAGGCTGACGGCAGCGTCTGAGCACACAGCAGCTCCCGGCCCTCCACCGGGAGTGGGGACGTTGATGTTGTCGTCCCCCAAAGAGCGATTCTCTCCACCTCCGGGTTGCTCCAGGGACGCTTCGCAGATCTTTTGCGGGTGACCGGTCCCTGAGACGTGGGCGGCGCCCCTCTCCCGCGGGCAGCTCGACGTCGGGCTGCCAATCTGGCGTCGTGCACCTCAGCAGGGGACGGAGCTGGTTGTTTCTTTGCGGCCGCGGGGGGGCGCCCTCGGCGATGAGCAGGCGGAGGTGGGGGCCCCGCGGACGTGGATGGAATGTCACGGCGGGGCAAGATGTGTTTAATCGCCTCCGTCTGCTTTTGAACCGCCGAGAACTGCTGGGTGAAGTCCTCGATGGTGTCGCCGAATAGGCCGCTCTGGGAGATAGGAGCATCGAGAAACCGTGATTTGTCGACGTCTGCCATCTGGGCCAGAGTCAGCCATAGGTGTCGCTCCTGGACCACTATGGTGGACATCACCTGACCAAGGGAACGCGCCGTCACCTTTGTAGCCCGGAGGGCGAAGTCGGTGGCGGCGCGGAGTTCCTCCATTGCACCTTGGTCAGAACCTTTCTCGTGCAGGTGTTTCAACATCTTGGCCTGGTACACCTGTAAGGTGGCCATGGCGTGCAAGGCGGTGGCAGCGTGTCCAGCGGCATGATAAGCCTGGCCCGCGACAGAGCGGACGAGAGCTTACACGCCCTGGAGGGGAGATGGGGCCGATCCCGCCAGGTGGCGGCGCCGCGCGGGCATAGGTGCACCGCGACAGCGCGCTCGACCTGAGGGACCGCCTCATAACCCCGGGCTGCACCGCCATCGAGAGAGGCGAGGGGAGAGGCCTCATGCACCTCCTCATGCACCTCCGGGAAGAAAGGTACTGGGGGAGAGCGCGGCAGCGCCGCGGGAGCCCTCCCAAGAAACCAATCATCCAGCCTAGAGGGATCGGCCGGAGGTGTTTTGGGCACCTCCAGGCCAATCTCCTTGGCGGCTCGGAGGAGCATAGCCGACAGTTCAGCATCCGTCTCAGACGGAGCGGCAACCGCAGAGGGGTACCGATCCGCCGAGTCGTCAGCCTCACCACCTGGCTCTCCCTCTGATGTTGCAGCAGACATCTCGACGTCCTGGGGAGCGCCAAAGGAGACACCCAGCCCACTGTACGGGGAGGTGTACTGCTCTGGCAGCTCAACGGGACCGCGCCGTGACACAGAAGTCCGCGGGGCTTTAGGGGCCGACGGAACATTCTGTACGGTCACTTGAATGTCCCCCAAGTGCCTTGCAGCCGAAAAACCTTGACGGCTCAACGACTTACCGCGGGAAGACGACAAGGGGTGCCTACCCATGAATGAGCGGCGGGACTTTAACGCGGCCATGGACATACGCTCGCAATGAACGCATGTACCATCCGTGAACGCTGCCTCAGCGTGCTCTTGGCCCAGGCACGTGAGACAGTGATCATGTCCGTCCACAGAAGCGAGGAAACTACCGCACCCGGAAGCGCACGGCCGGAGAGACATACCGGGAAGATGTCCTCGACAGCCGTGAGAAATTCACTCTTTTGAAATCCCGGTCCGCCCAGGGAGGAACCGCGGCACAACTGTGCTCTCAAACGGGCGGGGCTCGCTGGAGTGCGGGAGGCTTGAATGCCGTGAAAACGGCAGCCCGCAGGATTAGGCTGGCGGCTGCCGAATGCTCTTTTAGATGAAGCTCTTTTAGTAGCTCGGCAGCACGCCAGCAGAGAGAGTGTGAACTCAGGAACTCTTTTCTTTTTTTTTTTTTAATGGCTCAGAAGACGAGGCTCCAAAAGCAAAAGTCTGAATGAGTGGTTGCACGCCGCCATCTTATATACCCGTATGTACGGGGGAGTGGCTCAGCATGCAAATACCACTCGCCAATGTTCATGAATGTTCATTGGCCTTTTGAATAAGGCTTGGAGATGATTGGACTCTCAAGCGAGTTCCTATATGTAACGTCGTAGTGAAACGATTGAAGGGGAACTGCTGTTATGATGTAGATTTTTGAGGTGCACTCTTGTCATAAATTAATCTATTACTGTTCCTACATAATTTGTAACAAAAATATATATTTAGGAGTCTTTATACATTTATCATGATTAAAAAAGGATTTAATTGTATAGTGAAGTAAACTTAGTTGTCCCTCTTAGGGGACGGGTGACAGTTGAACGGTTAAGAATAGGCTTAACCTGTGTCTATTTTGATTTGTCAAAATACATCTTTATTTGATTTGTCAGTAATTTTTCATTTTGGGAGAGTAAAATTGTGCATATCTGATTTAGTGTTTTAAAACAACATTTAAACATTTAAATAACATTTTTAGAAAGGAATCATTTCTGATATTCCTTATAAGGAATATGTAATGTGTAGTGTATATATACATCAGTCAAATTAATTATTTAAATCAGGCTTAATATCATGTAAGTATAAAAACTACATTAGTAGATGTTTTGGTGTATTTTCAAAACATTATTTTATTTTGTTTTATTTTTAATTAAATGTAAATTCATATCCCAGTCTCATTTTCTTGGTTACTGCCTTGAGAATAACTCAAGGCAGTAACATTTTAAACAATATATTTTATTTGTGAACTTACGTTCAGCTATACTTTTTAATAGTTAACTTTTTAACTATTTTTTTGGACCATCAGTCATTAAAGCTAGATAATCACAGATCATGTTTTCAGTCCATTTCAAGTCTTATTTTGATGTAACAAAGTAGTTATATCTAAGTGTGTGAGTTGTTTACTTACTTTTTTAAAATTAGACTTCCCATTAACGCCATTATATTGAACATTCAGACTGATTTCGCGAACACGGAACACACATGAACACAAGAGGCGGGATTTATAGCATGAACCAATCACAGCTGATCATAACCAGTCATTTCCAATCATATCGTGATGGAGGCATTGCCTCCTCTCACATTCATTATCAATCACCCCTCACTAAACTTACCGCATGTTTTATTCTCTTAAAACCCAATGGGCTCAAGGGAGGCCAGACACACACAGACTCCCACTGGTGTCACCGTTGGACAGTGTTTCTTTAGAAAAAAAGAGTGATACACTTTTTAATGTCATATTTGCGTTGTACTACTCTGCTCTAATGAGAGTTAGTTTTAGTTCCATATTAAAGAGTTAGTTGAGTAGTCACTTACAGCTAGTAGAATGTCTAAAGTGGACTATCGAAATAAAGTGTAACCAGTTATCCCTCACCAACCTGTCTCATTTCTAAACATTTTCAAATGTATCAGCAAATACACGTTGCTCTTAAAGGAGGTGTCTTCCCTTCCCTTACCCAATTTATTAACTTTGCTCAAATAAAAACCTCCACCACTTCACTTAATGTTCCACTTCAGACAGGTCGTGTCAATGCAGTCATTAACATCTGTTTATGGAAGTCAGGCAAGGACACCTGTCGTTCTCCAGCCCCTCTCAGAGGATTTAGTCAACTCCGTATCAGCGAGGTCACTCATAATTATCATGGCTGCAGTGGTGCCATGCATTTTTTAATGACACACAGGGAAAGAATTAAGAAGAGGAATTCTGTTTTTTGAGAGCCTCACCTGAGGCGCACGGCAAATGGAGGGCATTAAGATGCGTTCGAGTGCGCTACAGGGCTGCTGAGGGATACAATCAGGGGCATGTTAAGAGCTTAAATGAGAGCAGGCTCGTCCATCAAGCGGGAAACAAGATGCGGCATGCTGACAGCTGCAGGAGATTGCATTGATTTTCAGTTCACCACTTCCCGCTTCACATCTTTAATGTACACAAAAAGGTGATCGCTTTATGCTTCGTAAAATCTGTGTCCTCTGCATAGCAGAAGGCCTTGTTCAGGTTATGGGGAACAGAAAGTAAAAACTGCTAATGCATCAAGATTTCACATGAGGAGAGACACTGAAATAAATGACGCACTATATCACCCTTTCAGCGTGTTCTGTGACTATTCGGAGGGTAAGTGTGAAGACTCGCATTCTAGTGCAGGTAATAATGAATTATTTACAGGTGATTATCTACAGGTTGATGGATTCTATCTGCTCTGATAGAGCACAGAAAGAATTGCTGCGTAAAGCACATTCATAAGTATGGTACGGCACACGGAATCACAATGGATCTAAGGAGAAAAGAAGCTTTCAAAGGAGAAAAAGAGTAAAAAGGTAAAAGAGGTAGGAGTCATCAACTTTTCATCTAATGTTATCCTGATCTTACAAAGACAGATTAATTTTTAAAGAGCCTAGGAACTCTAACTTACTTTATTGCTCAATGATGTGACCATACATTGGCCTGTGAACTAAAAGGTTGAGCAGGAGTATGCATATTTGCAATTTTAATAATGTCATAAAAATCTAGTAGCTTATGTTTGCATTTAAATAGTGTATTCATTACACAGAGTTTTGTTTTACTATGCACTATTTCTAGCACATTTTAGTGATCTGTGACGTTATAAGGTCATTAGTACAAATCGAAAGAACAAACGTCATACCCCCATGAACTAATAGTTAGTAGAATGTCTGAAGTGGACTCAAAAATACAGTTGATGGTAGCCATTGACTTCCACAGCATGGAAAAAAAAAATTCTATGGAATTCAATGGCTACTGTCAACTGTTGTCAGAATTATATGTGTTTCTTCTTTTTGTTCAGTAGAAAACAAACAAACAAAAAAAAAAAAAAACACAAAAATACTAGGACTGTCAGTTTAACGCATTACAGTAACTTAAATAACGCAATTAAATATTTTAACACAGTAAACGCGCTGGCCCCACCCCCAGATCTGCACATCATCTTGTATTTCATATAGTTGACTGTTGACAAATATGATGCAGGGCAACAACTCAATAAATGCAGTTATGCAAAAAATGCCCCTGTATGTGTTTTGTCTCATATTTACATACATATATATATATATATATATATATATATATATATATATATATATATATATATATCACATATCACACGATATCACACAGGTGTCACGGTTGTGTGGGAATAAGACGAACAAAGATGTAATACACAATATTATGCTTTTTTGCTCAGTTTTGCAGAGAGCATGTTACCCTTGAAGCCATAGCAGAATTGTTGTGTGCCTCTGTGCAACACAGTGGTGTTTAGTTTCTGAATAAATCCACATTCTGAACGAATCGTGTGAATCAATCATTCAAAGGCCCATTCATAAAAAGAGCCATTACTTCATTCCTGCATGAATCAGCCGTTTGAACGAATCGAATGAGTGAATGACTCAGAAAGACATCTACCACTACCTGCTGGCAGGTTTAGTTTCTTATTTAGAGTATAATTTCATTAAAATAAATAAATAAATAATAATAACAACATTAAAGGGATTGTTCACCCAAAAAATGTAAGTTCTGTCATCATTTACTAACTTTCATGTCCTTTCAAACCTTTCTTTTGTGGAACATAAAAGAAAGCATTTTGAAGATTGTTGGTAACAAAGCTGTTTTGGTTACCATGACTTTCATTACATGAACACAAATACTGAGATGTTTCTCAAATTATTTTCTTTTATGTTCCATAGTTTATGTTAGGCCATTGCAGCCTAAATGTTTATGAGTAATAAATTTTATGTTAAATCAAATAAAATGCTTATTTCTAAAGCTACAATTTGTCTACTTGATACTTTCTCATTTAACACAAAAAATAGCTTTAAATAATCTTTATGGGCATTTTCACAGTCAAATTTATTTCATGATTAATTAGATTACTTAATTGACACATCATGTAATAAATTAGATTACAAATTTTAATCGACTGACAGCCCTAAATAAATAAATAAATACCATGAGTACCATGTAGTTTTAAACACTATCTACACAACCACTGTAATGTGGGGTTTGGGGTTTTGTTCATGTTCATGTTTTCATGTCTTTTATTTTGAAGTTTTGCTATGTTCTTTGTTTGTGTCTTGCTTCCCTTGCCCTGTTGTACTCCTGCCATTGGTTCCCATGTTCAATGTGTCATGTTCTGATTGGTTGTTTTAGTCTGTTTGCTTATTGGTTTGTTCATGTCATGTGACCCCTATTGTTTGTTATAAGTAGCCCTCATGTTCCCATTGTTCCTTGTCGTGTATTGAAGTATTATCCTGCTGTTGGTGAGTTCTGTTCCTTGTTCATGCCTTGTTCATGCCTTGTTCATGCCTTGTTCATGCCATGTCAAGTCTGTCCATGCCAAGTCAAGTCAAGTCAAGTCAAGTCAAGTCATTATTGGATTATTGTTCGTTTGGATTTACACTTTCTACAATAAACTGCACTTGGGTTCATCTCAGTCTCAGTCCGCCTCAGTTGGACGTTCATTACAACCACACACACACACACACACTAATATTCAGTTCAATCTTTAGTTATGTGCTGTGATGTGTGACTGTTATTGATTTTATTTAACTTGTTTGTATTCGATAAGAGACAATTTAAAGTTAATTTATCTGCAATTTACAGACAATTTGCTAGTATTTTATGCAAAATTCTTTTTAGCATTGATTAAAAACACGCATTGTTGAGAACCACAGCAAAGCAGCACTGCTTCAGGCAGACTGACCTCTATTTTTTCCTATGATCGCTTCCTGTCATTGCGTCAACTGTCCTATCAATAACAAAGGCTAAAAATATACTTAAAAAATCTTTGTACGGTGGTTGGGTTAGGGTTGTGTGGGGTGGGGAGTGAAATCTATGCCTATGAATTTGGTCTGTACTGACCAACTCAATTCTCCTAAGTGCTTGACCGCAGAACTATTCACTATTCTCTGCCTCTTCCTTCTACAGACTGCCTGAGGGTCAGATCATTTACCACAAACAACCTCCAGAGGCTGACATCACCTTAGGGCGCTCTCTACGTCCCATCAATCAGCCCTACAATTATCTGGTAAAGTTGGTAAGGATCTGCCTCTCCAACCACAGAGGAATGATTCAAAGTGCCTTACAGACTTTTCAACACACCCTTGGTTCTGCTCGTCATATTTGAAAGTACCTGAGAGAGGCACATCTATCAATTTCATTCTCCACACTTCCTTTTATACGACAGTGCAACACAGCAGAATAAACGGAGCTTCATCTCTTGCCCGTGAGCTTACCGGAGAGAGCGAGAAAGAGAAAACTGAAAGAGAACGGGACCAGAGGTCTTAAAACACAGGAATCTGCCATGTTTCCCACAGAGCTCGGCCACTGAGCGGAGGAGAGCTGTCAAACAGAATCACAGCCTCGTCTTTCCACACGCAAGTTTCAAACAGCTCAGTCAGAGTTGTATGTACGTGGCTTTAGGCACCGCTAGGGACACCTAATTGGAGAGAAATGAGCTTGACAGCTGTGAATGCAGCACCAGTGACTCATAGCTGT